>SMSQ01021018.1:0-15568 GCA_019453375.1 Ctenoplectra terminalis
CAATGGAACTAAAAATGTTGGTACGTTGTTATTTTCATTACTGTATTATGCACCTATGAAAAGATACTCACTCGATGTAAACACACAGCAAACGAAATCACGACAAGTAAACTCGCTATCAGTACAGATGTGAACATGTTGCTTATAGCAATATCGTTGTACCTTCGTAAAGTAAACAAGTTTCCCATCAAATGCCGGTAATCACAGATAAAAGGCGTGTCGGAAACAGAGTACTATTAACAAAGCTATTTATAATCAAGTAACAATTAGTAATTATCCTACTAACATAATGGCTCTCATATGAATGTCGGCAGCTCGATGAAAGTCGATGTAATTCGAGTTTATTTGCTTCGACAAGGAATTCGACTTTGCAACTTTTGTAATTGCATTTTGTACTCGATAGCTGAAATCAGGAAAAATTTATTAATAAATTCTAAGCAAAGAGAACTAAATTACTAGTCGAATTAATTGGATCTGCTCAATTAGCTATCCGCTAAGAAATTGTTATATGAGGCACGATATACATATACATGTATAAATCCTGAGTGATCACAAACAAAAATAAGAATCTGGTTAACGTATGCTTAAAATCTATCAGCGAATGAACCAGACTGCTTAACATCGTTTTTTCTATTTTTCAAATATTTTTTATAATTAAAATCAATCCTCATGTCACATGTTTTATCGTATCATATGAACTAGTGCGCAACATTGACATATACTAGGACGGCGAACGTGTTAGCGTGTAATCTATTCAGAAACATAAATTGAAAGCTCTTCCATATGGCCCAGAGAACAATTTGGTTTGCCCACATTTCAATTCACCGATTTTAGTGATATTCTACAACGCAAAAATTAATGAACCCTTATATAAGCTTCAAACATACCTAGCTATCTTAAACAATCCGCATATGTAGTGAGCCAAAACGCACAGTGTCGATTCTGTACACACCACAAAGAATAGTCCAATCACATTGCAGATCAGAAACATCAAGGATACTGAATCTACGTAAACGGGTCGCTCACTTAGAACTTCAACAAAGTAGCTATGATAACGAGGTCGGGATTCGTTCAGGGGCATTACCAAATCTAATATTAATGGTGCTAGTGTCTGCGTTGCATAGAATAAAGTTCCCGCGAGACACACGCCTAAAATTTAAAATAATTTTTGGTGCTCGAGATAATCATTTGCATTCTGATTAGTGAGTAGTATATCATAAATTTCGGTTTCTATATTAAGAACTTTTTGATAAAATTGCTATGTGTTCGCGTTGACTCCACTATACAAACTAGTTAATCTCAACAAGTTGAATGTCCTGGATCTCATCGGTACTTGTAGTAATTCGTTGAAAAATAGGTATGAAATGTACTATTTGAATACAATACCTACGAAAAACAGGATATTGAACATTTTCTTACAAACAAAGATGAAGATTATACGATTTGAATTTTCGGAACATTTCACCAGCAGCTGCACCTCATTTGAATCTTCTAACATGTCTTCCTCCGTTTGTATGAGATCAAAGAAAAATTTAATCTATATTCAGATCCCAAAATATATAGAAGTGTTCTCCTTTCATGCTGAATCTTAAATAATTGTAATTTTTACGACCCACTTACCACTGGAAAATTACAGATAAATGAAACGTATCGTACCAAGAACAGGAGCATCACTAAGCTCACAGATAGAAGCGAAATACGTCGTTGGACCGTAATTTCAGATTTTACAAACGATGATATCTGAAAATATGATCTCTGCTAAGTATATTGTAATAATCATTCTAAATGTCAAATTTCTTTTCAAAAGGTTGGAATCAGAAATAGAATTCACAATTATAATATGGCTACATCTTTTTTTGTTTAAGTTATTAAAAAATATCGTTACTGTAGCGTACTTCATTTTAAGAGCGGAGAAACGTAATTGCAAATAACCCATACAAATCCATTACATACGTTAGCAGAATAAAGTTAGAATATATATAAATTGTTACATGAAGAAAATGAAATACATTACAGAAAATGAAGTTAAAATAGCACAAGGTATACAGAGCAAAAGTACATGTATAGAATGTCAAAATCTTCATCACCTGATATATTAGGCAACTCAATAGAAACCCCGAGAGTGTCATCCTCTGAATTGTTCTGTAGACAGACTCGTGGTAAGGCCAAAGTCCTACAGAGGACATCAGGAACCGATAAGTGCTGTACCGTTTGTCGAACACGTTCATCTTTGGTTGACTGTCGAAGCACGTCTAGATGCGAAACACGAAGAAACGTCCGATTACACCTCGCTACATATATTATTCACAGCATTACTGTTTCCTCTTGAATTTCTAGCGTGTCAGCTTTCTACAGAAGTGAGTAATAATGTATGAAAATTGCTGTCAACCACCGGCATTCGATCGAATCCACTCGTACCCCTTGAGAAAGCGTTGCACTGTAAATATTTAATTGGAAGTAATTGCATACCCAAGAAACTTTCTCTATTTCTGCTTTTTTCATAGAATTTCTCTTTCTCTTGGCAATGGGGGAACAGAAATTTTATCGCTACGGCAGTATTTTCAGAGACAATTTAGACTTCGGAAAGGAAAGATCTTCCTGTGCTTCCTTTATATCGTTATTCTATTCGAAGGAGCGCATTAGAGGTAAAGGGTTGAAGTGTTTTACTAGAAACAGGTAGACTACTAGAGCGCGAAAGATTAGTACTTTACGTTAAGAAGTAATTAGTGCAGTGATTGTTGTGTAAAGTGGCCTTGATATACGGAGCTTTGTGATTCTTTTTATTAGAAAAATTAATATTGTGTTATGTTGCTTGTGCAGTGTTGTTATTATTAATTGAAATAACTAGCATTGCTTGTTATTGATTCAATTTCCGATGAAATTGTTTGCAAACGATTTTTGTAAAATAGCCAAACGCTAACTCGAGCTAAATATCTGCAAAAAATTCAATAAGATTTTATTAGATATATATGTTACTCAAAATACAATTTCATCAAATGTTTAAGTTATTTGTTAGCATGCTATAAATGGAGAAAATAATTACATGCTTTGAAATGAATTTCATAGGTTTGAACAAAAGAGAAAAAAGATGTGTAAGCGTAGAATTCAAATACGGAATGTTTAATGTTCAAAATCGATGGAAGAAGGTAAATGATAACTAAGGTAAATTGATAATTTTAAAATTACACGTGTCACGAATGAAAGCATCTGTGCAAGATAAATGTTGCATTGGAAAAATGTTCATCAAATTTTTGGACGCACGAGAAAAAAATAAATTACACTGGACAAGGAATAATTCAGTTACACAAGCTCGCGCTATAGTTTTTTAATATCTCAATGTTGCATTGCGTCTTATAACCTATTACAAATTGTTCTTTGAGTAAAATAAATATATATCTCTACAGTGAAAAATGTATTCCGAGAGTAGCGTGCGTCAACAGCCACCTGATCATCGTGAGCGACATATTTCGTTAATATTCTTCAGTAACTTACTTTTTCTTTGCTATTTCTAGTTTCATTTTCGTACACATTTGTCGACCAGGCCCGCACGTGTATCTGACGGTGACGACTTTTCACTTTGTCTTCTTTTTTTTTTTCAAGCTTTTCAAGTTAACAATTCAGTCAGTTTTCGGTCGATAATATCTTCTTTAAGGTTTTGCGAGAGCCTGGTTACCCTTCGGTTACAAGTGCTAACCAGGCCCTATGAATTCGGTATACCCACAATCCTCAATTTTCTCTGAGTTTTCCCGCATTTTTAGTTCTCCTCTCCTCTTGGTACTATTTACTCCTATCTATATATTTTTCTCTCTCGGCTCTTGCCATTTTATGAGCTGACATTTTCGCCCTCGGCATGTGTGGATTACGAATCGCCGTCGATACCTGTTGTAGATTATTATCTGGCTTTCTTGTTGTAATAATAAATTGAGCGGTAAACAGTTCGTCAGTTGATTACATTATTTACCTCCCAGGAAGTAATAATATATTACTAACTGTAGCACGCATTAATATCGTTTTATAATTTGTATTTATGAACATTGTAAAATATTTCTAACGTTTTTTATGATCACTCGGTGACTTTGTTTGATCAGCTCTAATGCTTACGAGCACAAGTGTGAACTTAAAATATTTGAAGGAATTTTATTGACTGACATACATATATGGCGTCAGAGTGAGTTGCGACGTTTTAATACAATACATCGCAACATGTAAATATGACATGCTTATGATTGCAAATGACTAACTATTTTTGTATGTTTTATCGCACACCAATGTTTTATATCCTTATAATAACGATGGTAATGTTGAACATAGTTTAAATATTCGATTAAACGTCTTATAAGTTCAGCATCGCCGGCCACCGGTGACCTCCACGGCGTTACTGGCAAATTGAGAGCCGGTCATCGTATCTTTTGGTGAGAGTATTCTCAATGGTACACAAGGTATTTTTTCAATCAAAGATTTTCAGGTTAAAAAGATTTCAACAGCCACTCGGGTACTCGATCTTTTTCTTCAGAAGTTTTATGGGGTACTGATTTATGTATAATCCGCGGTAATTATGTACAGTAACATCCCGCTTATACTAAAATCCCGGTTAATCTTGACTACTTAACTGCAGATACACGATGTTTTTGTCCGATATTATTCGACAAAATATGGATATTCTATTTTCAATTTTGTAACTTCAGCTACGAGGCTAAATTTGCAAACTACAAGTATTTTTAATCTTCTAGGTAACGCAAAAACGATTTTCCGACTAAAACCAGATATTACTCAAAGAGTACAATACTTGGGAATTCCAATGCAACAACTCGAGGTTCGTATGTTCAGTTGCTGTAGAGATAGATATTCTTTTGTAAGTTTTCGTAACCAACGGCGAAAACTTCAGACTTCCAGAATTTTTAGAACAATTTCGATACCGCTAAAGCAAAAACTTAAACAAACCACGTTTTCAGATGGTCTGCAACATACTTCAGTGTAAAATGCATTGTGCATAAATTTGCAAGGTATCAAAGGGAAGGTATGCAGTTGACAAAACGATTCTTTTTAAATAATCTATTTGTTTACCAAATATATACAGTGTCTCGAATTTCTGTAATGAAACGTGAAAATTACAGAGAATTAATATTAAACAAGATGATGATAAAAAAAAAAGGTAAATTTTTCTTGTTAGTCAACCGATTGTAGAAGCGTATCGAAGTCAACGGGTATTAACTTAAGTACCTATTCTACTTCACTGTTCCCTTATGTAACGTGCGTGTAAGGTAACTAGTTAGCCCATAAGCTAATTATTACATTTAAGATAAATAAACGACAATACAAACTTTCTTATAAATAATTCATTGCTTGTTTAAATTTTCATACAAAAAAGTATGCATTTGAGTTAAAAAGATCTATGATCATCCTGATATCTCATAGATAAGTAGGTAATTTAAAAAAAACCATTTCAGCATTGCTAACTTCCATTGATACTGTGCTACTTCTACGCAAAGAATCTTTTCTTAAAACTAGAAACTTGTGATCAAAAGGTGTACATTCTATTAGATCACAAATGTAACACATCACCACCTTCGGGAAACCTAAGTCGATCCGTACGTGTCCCACAAGAGACCACGTAAGCGTAACTCCAACGAGAATTAGTACCTTCTTAGCTTTGTTTTGAAAATGTCGCTAATAACCTTGAGGTTGATACAGTATAAATAAGTTAAAAAATATATATATGTGTTAATGATATTCTGGGATTCTTTTCTTTCACTAATTTCATAAGAGTTGTCGAACCAACTGAAAATTTACTATACCAATGTAGAGTATCGATAATCATTGACATTGCAAAGAATGGATTGGATATCGTATTTATTGAAAACTTGAGTAAAACAAGTATGTGAGCCCGCATTGTAACGCTTATCGTTTTTCTAATTGGACACAATATAAGGAATTCTAGGGTAAAGGTGGTTTCAATAATAGAGCATTGAGTATATTTAGGAATTACATCCTGATTTAATAGCAGTGCTTAGGAACTAATTGCAAATTCTAAAATCAGTGAATTTAACTTTAGAATTTTTCACTCATAAAGCTATGTAGAAAATAGTCTTTCTTCTAATATACCTGCCATGATCTTACCATAATTATATTACACCGAAATGTTGGACAGATATTAACTACATCGGTACATAATTACCCAATTCAGTTCTGTTTTGATGAAGATCCTTCATCCATTATAGTGAGACATTCTACATGTGCATATACAATATTGGATTGCATTTGTACACTCAACGTGTGGTATGATCAAGTATGAATATGATTAGTAACAGTCAAGAACGAGTAATTCCAAAGAATATTTGAAATAAAAATGAACCGGCAGATACATAGATAAACTTTCCGACACAATGCTAATAAAGTTCCGTTAAAACCGATAGAAAGTAAAAAGAAAAATAGTAGTTTTTGTGAAATACATGAACATTTGTATGTCAAGGGACGTATTGATTTCTTACAAAAGGGTCAGTAGTATACTACGAAGAAAGCGCAACAGGCGAATGAAAATCAATATATCCCTAAGTCATAAATAAGCAGAGGGTCATGACCTTCCTTACGTACCACGAACAACTAAACATATTTCCGTTAATTATATTACATTTGTTATTAAACTGCTGTTACAATTTATAAAAATATTTTCCTAATATATTTGTTCAATTTATGCTCAAATAATTGTGTTTACACATAAACTAACGAATATCCTTAGTATGAGCTAGACGTTAACCCTTTGCAACTTCAATGTATTTCCAAAATAATGCCAATTACTACTGTAATTGGCAAGAGAGTACTCGGGTGAAAATGTTACTACTGCACATCTGAGAATGAACTCATTTGAAGCCAACACCTGTTACCATTCTACGCACGTACAATATGACAATTAGATTGCATGTTGATTCTAAATACAAGTACTATCATAACTAAAAAACATTTATATTCCTGTCACATTTTCCCTAATGTTAAAATAAAATGATTTTGTCTAGAGTAAAAGAAACATCAAAATATCCCGTTAGGGATTTGAATCACGAGAAAAGATTTAGCTTACATTTTGCCAGTTGTACGTTTATGATGGGTTTCGGTACTTAATGCCTGTTCAGACGACGCGAACAGCTCGCTTTCGGAATACGAGAAGCTATCCGTACTGCACTACGTGATAAATAAATACAACGTTTAAGCATTGGGCGGGATTTAGAATCGGTACGAATTGTATCTAGGATTTATACATACAAGAATTAATGACTTTTACCTTTAATTGTACCTTTAATTATATTCCCTCTGAATTATATGAATAATAATTATACATGGTGTCCCGAGCAAAACGGAAAACTTTCAAAAGGTTGATTTATGAAATTATTTTAAGCAACATTTTACTTTGCAAAAATGTTAAATTCGGCTTTGTTAACGAATTATTAACGAAATACACTGAGCAATCAGAGAGCGGGAAAGGGACGGCCGCCTACGAAAGCGTTGTCTTCGTGCCGCGCTTGTGCGAGTAACTCGGAATAAATTGGAAAATTAACTTAAACTTACCCAATCGGCGAAAAATTCGGACTAGACCGTCTCGTCCATTAGGTCTACTGGCAAAATTCGAGTCGCGGAATGTCCCCCGCAACGAGTCCTGTAACCCTTCACCTGAGGGCTTTTCCCTTCCCCCCTCAGCCAAGCCGGGAGTTATCCACGACTTTACGGATAACGAAGCGGACGCCATTGGAACTCTAAGGAACTGCCCGAGCATCAGTCTGAGTAGGGTGAAACGAGAGGCGGAATCAGATGGGAAATTCTGGGGTCCCGAGTTCTGGGAAAGCTGTTTCTCTGAGGGTCAGGTCGAGAAGAGACGAGTGAAGACAAAGGCAAGTGTGTGAACACCGATACAACAACTGCAGTGATGGCACCTTATGAACCAGAGGAACCAGGCACTCTGTAGAGGTACTTCGGAATATCGACAAGGAGTTGGGGATGGCCTTTCACCCTTCTCACAGGGAGCCTACACCGACTGCTGTGACGAATGTCTCGAGGCACACGGGGGCCGAGAGAAAGGACATCACCCCATCATTGCGCACCGTCGGCTAGAAGAAATCGCGCACTCTTAATGCGCGCAATCTTGGAGGGACGTGAAATTTGTGGGAAAGATTTAAAAAATCCGTAGGAGAGACTACCGACGAGTGGAAGGCCCAACGCGCTAGAAGAAAGAGGAGAGAAAAAGCTCCTACACCTTTTGGTGGAGGTATACTCCCTCCCCCACTTGGTTGTTCCACGAACAAGCAGCTACAGCGACACCTGTCTGCAGCTGATGCTCGCGTCGTGCCGGATGCCCCCACCAGGAAACGCCACCGAAAGCCAGGGGTCCAACCATTGCGGTGAAAATCGTGGAAAAGGATTCCTTCACAGATATGCTAAAGATCAAGACACTGGCTGGCACGCGGGTTGAAGAGGTTTGATCTCTTATGATAAGATACAGCAGTTCATCGATAAACACTATCAGGTTTGGAAAATCGATCCTAAACGGGATATAGAGCTATGCGATATGGACGCGCCCACGGTCCATATCCTCTCGACAAGAGGGACAAGCTGTGAGGACATGGATCTCGGCCTTTTCAAATAGGGAAAGGTGGGGGCGAGCTGCGGTGTTTATCAGAAGAGGCCCCATTATACAGTGGTGAGTTTTGCGTTTTTCATTCGATAGCAGACACCCCCCCCCCCCCCTCCTCCGAAGTAATGCCAAACGGACGGTCTGAGGGTGCGCACGGTCCTGAGAGGCAGGCTCGCCATGATGGCGACGACAGAGGTGGGATTTTTAGTGGGCACCCCTTATTGGCAGGTCTCACACTACCCAGACTCGTAATATCTTAACCCGGGTGTGCGTAAGACATTTTCCTCACTTCTATAAAGAAAAAGAATTGTCTCGCGTGTGTTCGTCGTATGTTTTCATATTCGCACTTCAGAGTTTCACATATATTTATTGCTTCCTATCCAATTTCTACATTGAAATATTCTTCCTTTTTAATCGTGTCTTGGTTTATTGTTCTATAGGATTCTCGGATAAATTTAGTGAAAGAACACATGTGTTACATGATGATGAGTAATTGAACTCTGTTATTTCTGTATATCTTACGTCTTGCACTTTAATGATTGACTTTATCTGCGATTTCCACAGTCGATACGGTTTTAGACAAGTTATTGTAACTAACTGCAATATATAGATACCTCACCTTTAGGTTCGAATTTGTCACGTTCACCCGCTGCATTCGAAGCTACTACTTTGCTTGTGTTGATCCGTACGCATCCTATGAGATTTTCTTGTTCGACCATGCTTCCAAACATGGATATCTATTTCCAATGTAGGTCGTCGCATTAATCATCTCGCCTCATAGTGATCGCGGTATCTTCGCTTGTATCGTGATGTACTTTGTCATCTCGACAAGGATTCCTGTTTCGTATCAGCCACACCGTCCGATTACGGTGTGTATTTCAATTGATAACTTATGCCTTGTTCTTCTAAAAATTTGCAAAAACTATTTCATAAGTATCCTTTCGCGTTATCTGTGTGTGGTTTTTTTGATTAAACAACCAGTTTTCTTCTCGACTCGACGCGTGTAATTCTTGAACGCGTTCAAGAGTTGTGATCACATCTTGTGTGATCATCTATGAACGTGGCGAAATACTTCGCTCTACCTAGCGATTCAGTTCTCATAGGGCCATTTATGTCTGAATAGACTAAATCAAGTTTTTCTTTGGAATGACTCATTGTTTGTTTAAATTGTTGTTTATAGATTTTTCCTCTTTGACATATTTTACAAGTTATGACAGACGCAACTGTGCATCATCAACCATTTCGCTCGATTAAAATTTTGTTGGATCATTCACATTAAAAAGTCCGAGCCATTGATGCCACCTTAATGAGTTATCCTCTAGATTACCTGAAAGCATTGTGCAGTCGTGATCTTCAGTCGCTAAATATAATCGTCCCATTTGGTTGCCGTTAATGCTGTTGTGCCGTTGAGGCGTTTCACACGCGCATCGTTTGGACCGAAATTCGCGAAATAACATTTGTCTGTAACAGCTGAAACAGATAATAAATAGTTTCTGAGTTTTTGCATATAAATAGCATCATTTAGCTCCACCATGTTCAAGCTGTTGAAGTTAGCTCTCACATTCGGTATAATTTTTCTTTCAGCTTGTGATTGAATGCACCGGCCGGTCGCTGTATATACGTTGGTTGGTTATACTTCAATACATCGAGTTTGGTAGATCGACCCCATACGTTCTTTTTAGAAGGACTGTCATATATCAGATATCATCCGTTGCGTTTGGAGATCGACGCGTTTCGTGCAATAGCAGTCATTGCATCAGCGAAGTTATCAGGTTTCATTTGTGATCTGTGGTTTCGATTTACATAACCAGTCTTACAGCACTTAAAGCGACTTCCTCTAAACTTGGCACTATTTGTTTTAAATTATTCGTGTTTAGAATTCATTTGCGTTTGTTTATCACAATTACCGTTGTACTTTGTCACGAGTACTTGAGTCATATTGTGGGAATGGTGAGTCTGAGGCGTGAATGTTTAATCTGAAATGCTCGAGGTGTGAATGAAGAGTGTTTGGGACAGTGCGATCGAAGTGCGAGAGACGAGTGCTTGAGCCGAGTGATAGAAGTGCGAGGAAAGAGTATTTGGACCGAGTGGTAGAGGTGTGAGAGATGAGTGCTTGGGCCGAGGGATAGAAGTGCGAGAAAAGAGTATTTGGACCGAGTGACGGAGATTATCGTGTGACCGAGGAGTTTCTGGGAATGCCTGAGCAGAGTGAAAGAGATTGAGAGACAGAAAAAGAGAGAATCAGGGAATATATGGATGGGGAGTGTTAAGCCACGAATTCGCGTCGCAACGGATTGGCAGAGAATCGCGTCACCGGAGGTCGTAAAGCTCCGACCGAAACTTATCGACGTCGCAATATTCGTGTTTTCTCTATATTCGTTAAGAATATAGAGATGATTAATTGTTTTTAGAAGATGAACGTGCAATGAAATGTTAAACGTGATGCGAAGCTTATTGTATTGTAGAGGTTGATGCGACGCGTGTTCTGTTCTGAAGTGTTCTGACTCTTCGCAGCAGTCGGTGTCTTAGATGCGAAAATTAGGTGGTGTGGGATGTTGAACGGGGGTGAAATATGCGGATTGGTTGTCGTACGTTAGACGGCGAGTTGGAGGTGACTTCATGAAACTGATTGGAGAAAAAAGAAGGAAGATCACCCCCAACTTGCGGCTCGCCCACAGGTACAAGGGGTACCCCGAATGACGTCAATGGAATTTCCGCATATTTCCAACGCTGACCTGAGCCGGGAATAAGTTTGTGAAGCATTTTAGCTCTAACGGCACATGTAGCCATAAAGACGAAAAAATAAATGTTAAGGTCAAGCAATACTGCGGCCTAAATATCGAAAAGAAACCCGCCAGCTGGTTTGCTTCATAAACATATTACTGTTTCGGACCGACTCAGGGTCGTAAGGCAGGCTATAGAATTCGACTAGCTGTAAATGTACTGGCTTGCAGCTGTTTGGGCCTTGCTGCCGCTTTACGGCCTAATTGCGTGGCTAAACAGGGAGAATGCGCGTGCGGGGCAGTTGAGAATAGGCAGTTGAGAGTAGTCAGTTGAGAATAGAGAATTAGAGAGCGAGCATTGGAAGATTAGAGTAAAATATTGTAACACTTAGTTCCGTTATTAGTTAATAAATAGTAATTCTTAACCAGACAGTGTCCATAGGCGAGTTTTCATTGAGACACCCGCCCGCAACCTAACATCCCTACAATATTTTCCTCGAGATCGCATAACTTTGTGTCCTATTCGGTCACTCTCGCTTCCTCTTTCTTCTGTTTTGTTTTGTGGTATTCTAGTATCGGTATCTCGTTACGTGATTTTACGGTGATATAAAATTATCGTATTTCATCGGTAAAAAGGTTAATGTAGGGGAAAGATGGTCGGCCGAACGGATTGCCTAGACCTGAGCTCGGACTCGGATCTGTCGCTTGTCGAGCGACTGTACTAACCATTAAGCTATTCAGAGCCGACCAGTAACTCTTCTTCTCTTACTTCGTTCTTATAACCGAAACATGGCAGCATCACAATCTGCGCTAACAGCATTATCGATAATAACAGAATTTTGATTCCCGCCGTTTCCAATGTTCCATTTTATGTTCGAACTCGCTAACGTATTGGGTCATCGTCCTATCCGGTTGTTTCGTCAATTCCCTGTACAACGTTTCTTTCCCTACCGACCCTTTAGACTCAAAAAAACCCTTCAATTTTTTCCCATATGTCCTTTCCCGTTTTGACTTTCTTTATATGATAAAGTTGGTTTTACGAAAGACTTCAATTGATCATAGCCAACGCGTTTATCTCTGTTTTTGTTTCAATTCCGTCAGAAATCTTCAGATTATCTAAATATATATTTTTCTTCCACCGTATCTTGAATATAATTATTTAAATACTCCTCCATGTAACCTCTTCAACAGATATAGTAATAACGAAAAACAATTTATGTTTTTTTTCACAATAGTCGATTGAATACTAAAATGTAAGTAACTGTTTCATAGCAAAAAACAATTCGACTGGAAGTGAACGTTACCAGTTGAAGGTTAGTGGAATTTTTAAGTTTTGCTATGTAGCATGTTTCTAAGCTTACAAATAATGTAATTTACCCTCTATAGCCCGAAGTTTGTCTCTTTGTTAGTGAAAAAATCACGATCGATTACAATTTTTTACTTCGATTTCAAAATTTTTTAAACCAATAATTGTTATAAATGAATCGTGGTATCATTACGGTAATACAGTAATCAAATTCAATACTACAGTGATAACTAAACAAAGTAAATTTTTTAACATATAGATACGTTAACTTGTAACTTTCAAGTCACACGGAGCCATAGAGGGTTAAAGTTGTTTTCGGTTGTTGTTCACTTTAATAACAGGAAACATAAGTACACCCGAAATACGGAGATCGAATTGACCAAGACGTACCAATACTGTACAACGTAATAAGCTATCATAATTTGTGTATCTTTTTAACTATTATTGTACTTAAAGTTATTTAAAATTCATAGATAAAGTTAAGCCAACCGGGATCTCAATGCGGGCGCTTAAAATGCTATTTTTGAGAGAGCCCATTTTTTCTTATTCGCAATTATTTAGACTGTTTAAGCCAAAAAGCAGAACTTGAAAATTGCTTTATGGACGCGGAGAATTTGCACTTTTGCGAGCCATATGGTTGCCAGGTACTTGTCTCGGCGCGCTCAATAGGAATAGATGTATCGTTAAACCAGGAACTCAGCGCACCAGCAATCAGTCGGCACGGGGTGACTTCCCCTTTGGGCCTAGCGCCCCTATTAAACGTCTCTCCACTTCAAGGCTTCGTGGTGGGTGGGCTGCTAGGGTGTCTAAAGAAGACAATAGGGGGAAAGCAACTACCGATTGGCTAACCACACCAACACCCCCAAGTCGCGTCTCGTCAAAAAGGGCAAAGATACTGTTGCGACGTGCAACTCGCGGCAAGGGGACATTCGTGGACCTGCATGCGACCCTCAATGGTTTCGGAATTTTCCAGTACACCATACCGCTACGTATTGGAAATTCGGAAATCGTTCAAGACAGCAGGTAATTTGCGAAGCCATCAATCACCATAGAATTAATCGCGAAAGAATAGTTTTTTCCTAGCCCATCGCTACATCTGGGTCGCAGAGACGAACCGTTAGATCTTTCAAGCCCGTAACTTCACAACATGTTTGTTCAAGATTGAAGTGCTTCGCAATTTTATTACCTGCCGCGTCTAGGGTCTGATACACCCGGATATTCGTGCACATGGCACTCGTAGGTAGCTTCACTACCTGCGAGTGCCCGACAGCCAAGGGGTGGTCACCTCCTTGCACGCATTTTTTTCTTCCAATTAACACTACGACCACCTCTTTCGCTTCTTCGCAAAATGACGGTGGCCAATCCGCGTGTCTCAACCCCCGAAAACTCTCCCTTCCCGAATCGTCGTGAGAGAAGACGTCTCAATCGGGAAGGCAGAACACATTCAACATCAGATCAACAACTATCACATAACACATTCAACGGAGATCACAACAAGTAACAAGAGAATACAACCATTATAACACGGAAGAACACGAAAACCACGATTGAATTCAACATCCATAAATCAGGAGACTTCGGTACCACGACGAAGTTCTCCGAATACCCATCTCAACGAGGCCCAAGACCGTTAATTCAGTTTTGGGTCAGAGCGTCGACGGCATACTCAACAGATACCATATTCAAAGATAGAAGCACTAGACTTGTAAGAAGCGCAGCGCGGCCTGCCACATGCTTTTGAGTTGGCAAGTATATGCAGTATTTCCAATGCCGATCCGAACTTTAGTTGAAGAAGCACGGGATGTCTGGACTGAACAGAAAAACCGAGTATTTATACAATATATAACTGATGCTATTTCTCAACAGTTTAATCAGTGAGGTAAAATTTCTTGCAATGCACAACTGGGAAATTAAGTTTTATGCAACAAATTCGATTTTTTCTTCCCAATGGCGTCACTGATGAACCAGTGCGTCCAAGGTGTACCAAGCATGATGTCGTAGTCTAGGAGTACGGAAAAGTTATGTTTATTTGTTAAAATCGCACAAGTCGGACTATGTCCTCCACCGATTCCTAAGGATTAGATAACGTAAACTATCCCGTGTCACTCAATCACTAAGAACCATTTAGATTAAAAACAGTGCAACACGTAATGTGCTAACCGGTACTATAACTTGAGCAGCCGCGGTATGTCGTTATAGGAAAATCCATCAGCCTAGCTTCTAAAAAATATTAGAATAGGTTAGCAATGTGTCGCAAAAGATGCGTAAGTACCTTTAACCCCTTCGCTACGAGCAGCTTGGCCACCGTAATGGTGGATTAGCTCTCGCTAATCAAAATACCGTGCCAAAAATGCATATGATACACGAGGACAGTTATTAAGTACTAAAGTTGCATTGACAGATTTTTCTGGAAAAAAGGTTTTCCATAAAAGAGATTCTTTGCGATTTCTTCAGAGAGTCATTTTTAGTTAAATTTTGAAATTAGAGGAAACATGTGAACATCAAAGTTGCAAGTATCTCTCTGAGACAGATACGAAGTGTGCTTGAGAGCGAGCGACTATTGTCACCGACCGTAGCGAAAGGGTCAACGGGTCAAGCAACACTTTCCCTTACAAAAATGTCAAATTTGGCTTTGCTAACGAGTTAATAATGAAAAACACGGACCTATCACAGAGCGAGAAAGGTTACTGGTCTCCAGCGAGAGCGTTGTCTCTGCGCGGCGCTGGTTATCAACGAGTAACTCCGCATGAACCGAAAAATTAAATTAAATTTACCGAAGGATAATTTATCAAAAATCATTTGGTTTGTCAAGGGCCAAAATTACTACAGTGACACAGTGACTCACATTTTCAAGCAACAGGCGAATCTGTCGCTGCTTGGGTAAGTTTAACTAAATTTTTCGATTCATTCTGTTTCTTGTGA
>SMSQ01021020.1:0-15227 GCA_019453375.1 Ctenoplectra terminalis
CCGTAAATTAAAAGAGCCTGACATATACAGGGTGGGATGTTTAAGTAACAATAAACTTAAATATCTCTACTACTTATGGTTGTATGAAAATACTCAGTGACGAAGCTACGTTACTTTACAAGGAACATCTAACAATGTACAAACATAACAAAAGGTGGCTTCCATAAATAATCTCAGCACGAGCTGCGCGAAACCTCCAACGACTGTTTTACAACAGGGCCTGACAGAAAATAGACGGACCCTTGGCTCTCGACAACACCAGCCGATCTTTGGGGAAAAACGGCCGGAGGTCGCTAACCATTCGATCACCGTGTCGAACAGTCGACCACCAAACGTTTTCAGATTTTAATAAAATATACTCATCAAAGAGGACTCGTCACTATTGCGTATTTTAATTAATAAAGAACCGTTTCTTACACGTGAGCTTAGTTTTATTATGAGATTCTAAAGTTATCAATGTTTTTTATATGGAACCATATATTTTTTTTCATATTCTTATAGAAGGTACAATGACTCAAATTCAACTACCCATGACAAAATACCGTTTTGCTCATCTGATCTCAAGATATTGATATCAATATAGCTTAACGTTATCGAACCATTATTTATCTGTTACTATTTAATCCTTTCAAATGGTCTTTTTTCTGTTTGGATTTTAGGCATTTATTTATTTATTATTATTATTTGGTAGAAATTTGTAATACCAAGCTAAGGATGAGTATTGATCTAATTTTAAACTTATGTACTAATTTTTAAAGGTGGAGTGTACACATTTAAAAATAAGAATGAAAAATCCTGAAAGGATATGGGAATCCCATAGCTGTGTCTACTCTGCTATGATTGCACTCAACATATCAAACGTTATAAGCGCTAAACATTTCGTTCGTATTTATCAATTATTGTTGGATATAAACCAAAAAATAAGTAAATGATTTATAAATTTTAATATTTAATTTATTTTATTACATAATCACAAGAAAGATGCGTTTCTCCTCTTATCACCAGAATCCTGCTGTTTATTCTCTTCAGGTCCTTCTTTTTCTTCAGATTCTTAATCTTCTTTCCCTTCTGGAAGTTTAAATTCTTTCATCTGATCAATGTCGAAAGGATTTTCTTCTTCACCCTCAGAATTGTCCTCTTTCATTTCCTCATTCAAATTAGCATCGTCTGGAAGATCGAAAGATTCTGGTTCTATCTCTGGTTGATTCTTTTCATGATAAGGGTCTATTTGATCCTCGTCTACTTCAAATTCTTCAAATTCATTGATCTCCTTCTATTCTTCGTCTTTCCTTTTACCATAAGGTTCTCTTTCTTCATTTTCATCTTCATTTTTATTCTCATTGCTGTCTTCTGCGCTTACTTTTTCTTGTGAAAAACTAGTTCCTTTTCGTTCCTTTTTGTTCTTTTTCATTCTCTTGGCCGTCATTTTCATTGTGCTTTTCTTCCTCTTCACCTTTCCAAATTTCCTCATCAAGCATCTCTGCAATTTTATCAATTTCACCCATTTCTTTATCAAGATCGCCATTTTCATCGTTGTTTTTTTCTTCCTTATCCTGTTCAAGATTTTGGTCTTCAAAATTTTTTAACATTTCAATACCTTTTTCTTTCTCACGACCGATTGCAGCCCCTGAGGTCCCTGCCGTTTACACAACACATGGCAACCGTGGCTCGAAATAGCCACGGTCCCAACGCCCCCTTTTTTTTTTTCTTTTTTTTTACGTGGGGGAAATCTTCCAAAGACACCCAGGCCCCCTGAGGGAGGGGCCGGGGTAGTGTGGGATTTGTACCCACTAAAACCCTCACGGTGGCCATTACCTGCGCATATGGGGAGGCATCGGGATCTCACACGAACACAACCGGTGCCTCCCCGCACTTCGTGCTAGGAAGGGGTCTACAGGAACCCCTCTATGCATCACCACATGGCGGCGCCGTGCGACCACGACACGGCGCCGCCCCATTCCTGGAACCGCAGTCCAATGGTGGTCGGGGCCCTCACCCCGACCGCCTTGCGGCTCTGGACCCCGCACCATTTAGCTGGTGCGGGGGGCTCAGGTGCCTCGGGATCGCCAAGTTCCGTACTGCAGCCGGCACAGCGGGCATTAACCGGTAGGTGAGGCACCCTCAGGTCCTGCCGTGCCATTTCTCGAGGCTGGGTAGGACGGCCCCGATAGCGCGCCTGTTGGCATTGACGATGGCGCGCCTATGGGCCTGGCGTTTCGCAGCCGTGATCTCAGCCGCCTGTTCCAGCAGGGGGGGGGGGGCACAAAGTCGCCTGGACCATTCTATGACCTTGGAGTAGTCAACCCCATCTCCTCGTGGTGTGATCTGGGCACCTACGGTGGCTAACGGGGCTCTGATGCTCGGGAAAGGTTCCTGCGGAGTGCCGCTTTCGATGTGACGGGAGGACTATGTACGCCAAGGCGAACACACCGCCACTTACTCCGCGACCCTTGCGTGAGTGCGCTTTAAGCACCGCGGTCGCGTCGAGAGAGTGCTTGCGTGAGTGCGAACGTCTAACGTGCATACGAATGCCCCGCTGCGGAAGCGGCACCGCGATCTTTCCTGCGATGTAAGAGGCTGGATCTGCCTCCTGGGGCGACGGCCCAAGATCAAAGAATCCCATTTATTTTGAGGCGAATGGAGGTGATTCGCTGGGTACGTGAAAGAGATGGTGGGGTCTTCTTCTTTTTCCCGAGAAGTCCCACGGCTATAAACCACGAAACGTCATTTAAAGGGGATCAAGCCAAACTCACTAGCCAGCTTGCTGGCTATACCCGGGGCGGCCGGAGCGGCGATGGTCGTGCTGCTACCGAAACCACTGTGCCGGAAGAAGGCGACGCAAGCCGTCCTGGCGTTACGACGACCAGGCGGATGGATGATGCGTAGTATTGGGTCCCGCAAGGGGCGACCATGTGGCCTGGAAACCACAGTCGCCAGCCGTTCCTTCCACCCTCAGTGTCTGTACTCGAAATTCGTCCACCTGTACCGGTGCACGTCGCCGTGCATTTCAGGCATCCAGATTAGCTGGATGGGGTGTAACGTCTGCGGAGGTCTCACGATCATGAGCAGGCGGTCACCCAAGATAGTAGGGATGAGTTGAACTCCCAAACCATAACCCAAACCTCGCGGTGTTTGGTGCACGCCGGGAGACGGAAGAGTTGGTTCTGCCGCTTTTTCAGATCTTGACGACCGTACCAGAAATTGCAACCTAATACCCTAGCTGTGAGGATGCAAGCGGAGTGCCAACCCGATGTGACGGGGAACATATTCGCTGAGGCAAAAAGCGCCACGCCATCCTCCCTAGGACTCCTGCGAGAGTGCACAAGCACCGCGGTCCGAAGGAGAGATGCCCGTGATAGATATGACACCGCGGTCTTGTTAGAGAAGCCCCAGCGTGAGCTCAAGCCCATAAGCGATATGTAATTCCCCGCTGCGGGAAAGGCACCGCGGTGTTCCGGCAAAAGATGTCTGTTCTATCTTCCCTCCAAACCGGACATCTCGACCATACCACCCCGGTGATAAACCACCTTCCTTCGAATACTCGCCAAGCAGCGCTCAAGTCCAAGACGGTGGTAGAGAGGTGCTATACTACCAAACCGTCAAGGACTCCCGGGCTCGCCTACGGAAAAGACGCGAGCGCGTCAGTAAGTCTGGAAGAGCCTGACCTCCGTCTACCCGTAGGAAGTGGGAACTCCTGCGTGAGTCTTATAAGACCGCGGTTCCCCGGTGGCCTGACAGCGCAACGGGAATATAAAAGGCAAAAGGGGGAGAGGACTCTTGCGTGAGCAGGAGGTAAGGTTACGAAACGGAAAGCCAAAATGAGGCACCCCACTTCCGTCACCAAACTTACCTGCCGCAGTCCTCTCAGAGATTACCAAGGTGGTGGTCACCTCACTGGCCAAGGCACAGAAAGCTACTACACAGTGGCCGGAGCCGAGGAAGTGAATCCTGTGATCCAAATCCCCAAACTATGGTACTCCCCAGAAGACAACCACTCCTGTTGTGATGGCGGATTCCAACACCGCAAATAAAATTCATGATGGCTTCTTCCGGTTCTAAATATCCCGGAGGTAAAATAGCCCTCCATTCGGATCTCCGGGTGAGGGCAGGACTAGGGGAAGTCATCATGGCGGTAAGAAGACCCCAAACGGCTAATTCTCTTCAGCCGGGGGTCAGCAGCTGTCTTGGTGTGGACGTACTTTCTGTTGAGACGCGCTCGATGAATGCCTCCCTCCGGCAGACTCATCGCCAAGCCGCACCCGAGCGCGTGCCCTCTTCATCCGCGCCGGCAGAAATGCGGTCCCAACTGGTTCTCGGTGATCGCACCGTCAAAATCCTTCTTGAAAGGTGTGATAGGGTAAAAATTAGCTCCGCGATTAGCTCCGCGACTAGAGAAATGAGACAGAAGCAGGCTTCTGTGCCTGCGCCCAAGACTCAAAAAGTCAGATCCGCGAATATGGTAGGACCCCCAGCCCCCCAAAATGTTGGCCAAGTCGGCCCCGCGTCCGCGATAGTGACCACGGGAATTAGGATCATGCAGCTCAACGCTTAACGCTGAAAAACGTCTGGACATTCTGCTCTTGCAGGAACCATATGTCCGACGCGGTATGGGAAATAGCAAACCCAAGGTACCCGAGTGTTCGAACGAGCGAAAGAGACATAAGTCAGTCACTCGGAGTTACGTGATGCGTGAAAACGCCGTCTCTCCGATATTGACCGAAACCTCCTAGCCTCTGGGTGCGTGAGTACTAGCGAGTACCAGCAAGTCCACCTTTCCGTGGTTCCCCGTGGATGCGGCGGAGACCCCAGTCGGAGATTTCTCCTGCTGAGGCCTTCGACGTAACTAAAGGACTCGCCCGTAGAAACCCTCTACGGTGCAGCTGGATTTTTCCGCGCTCGTACTCTAAGAGCAGTGGCCCGAAGTTGGGAAGTGGATAAATCGTGTATGCCCGAATGGGCGAGGAAACACAGCTGCGTCGCCCTCGGGCGACCAGTCACAGAATATTCTGTTCCAGCAGGGGGACTCCCCGCTGGCGGAGCTCGGAGCCGCGGCTATAAACAACCACGGCACACCCCGCCAGGAGTTCCAGATGTATTAACCCCGCCAGAACCATGGAGGACTCGTAGGAGACCGTGCGGTAAGCACGGACCACCCTGATGGCCATCCGTCGCTCAAGCCGCCACAGCAAAACCATACTGTGCCGGTCTGTACATAACAACGGACCGCGCGAACCCCGTGTACAACTTACTTACACCCTTTATGGGGTCACAACGCCGCTCCCAACGCGGCAACGCGACCCCTCCACCTAACAGAGTAAATCCTACTCGGAGCCTCATCCCGGGCAACCCTTCGGAACACGCTCAACGGTAGGCGCCAACCCCGACTGGGAACCCTGCGAAGCAAATCGACGCAGCACCCTCTTCCCCCATGACAACTCTCTAGAGCGAATCACAGAGGAGGACCTCCCACTAACGACGCCCAAGTGTCACCGCTCCCGGAACCACAGTTCGATGGCCCGAAATCCTTGTGGTTCCATGCCACTCTCCGTCTGAACCGCCTCTCCACCCACATCACTGCGAAGTGCTCATAGGCCCAAGCTTCGTAGCGGTTACTTAAGCCCCTACACCACGTCAAAGTGGTGGCATCTCCCACCGAGGTCGTAGGGGTGTGAAAGTACTTCTAAGATCGACTAATCGGTTTCTGATTTCACTGATTTTTTGATAATCTACTTGAAGAAAGTCAACATGTCTTTGGTGACACAGAAAAACTCGATCTGAGTTCTCAATTTTCCTTGAAATTGTGATCCACGAGTTTAGTTAAGTTGCTGCATTCTTGACTAGATTCGAAAAATCTTTCATTGAGGCAATAGAATTTCTTGAAACGTTACTCTCTTTTAAAACAGTACTGCAGTTTCATTTTAATCAAGAAGGTTTTCTTCTGCAAGGGATTCCATTGGACAACTCTCCGAAAAGATTAGAATGTGTTTCATAGACAGCTGTAAGACTGTTAATAATTCCTGGAAACTGTTCATAACAATCTGTAAGCTCCTTTGTCTAGGAACATCAATTTTTTCAGATTCTTTAATCACATTGTACCTGCACCGAAACATCCAGGACGGTGGCATCGCGAGCGGTATATACAGTACCATTGCAACCCCTGGACGAGATAGCAAGCAATGCAGAAGGTCAACGACGGAGGTCTCAGCAAGTATCGCTGAATTAGTCCCTTCATCTCCACGTGAGTTTCGTTCATACTGCTTTCCTCTTGCGTGAGTCATGGAACATGGATTCTCATTTGAAACCCTTGATCGCTGAGCGTGGGGCGATCAAGGAAAAGTTAACGATGTTCAAGAAATTCGTTGATTCCGCGGATATTGAGGCCGACATCGCGGCCTTCAAAAAACCTATTAAGGCTAACGGAACTCTTTACGATAAATTCGACCGCGTGCAATCCCAGATAGAAATAACTGTAGTGGGTACCGACAGCGGGGTAACTCATCTTCAGGAACGGGAAGCATTTGAGACAACATTCTTTCGTGTAATGTCTAGTGCCGAAAGGCGATTAAATAGTTCACGAGACGTACGGTCACCGACGACCAGCATGGCAACCGGACCAGCTGACGTATTATCTACGCTGCATCTCCCAATAATAAAACTGCCAGTCTTTGACGGCGACTTTGGGCAGTGGATTAGGTTTCGGGACACCTTCGCGTCGCTGATGCACGATTCAGAAAAATTGACTGATATTGATCGTTTCAATAATTCGACCTCGGCGGTAACGGGTCCGGCAGCCCGTGCAATCGAATCGTTTAGTATGTCTGCCGCAAATTACAAATTAGCATGGTCAAGGCTTAAGGAGCTTTACGAGGATTCCAGGGCCTTGGTCAATCATCACATTCGCGCATTGTTAGAAATAGTGCAATTACAAAAGCCTGATGGCAGTGCGCTCAATGAGTTTGCGGACACGGCGTTAAACAACGTTCGCGCACTAGATCACTATTAAATCCAACTGAATTGAACAATGCTCTCATAAGCACGTATTTAGCTAGGCGATTAGACCCCATTCCGCTTGATGAATGGGAGAGACGCGTGATGGAGACACCCGTGCGGCCAACCGTGTATGATTTTTCGCGCTTCCTGGAGCAACAGGTTCAGTATTTGAAACGAAAGGGGTCAAACAAGCAAGTCACGAATAAGGCACCTACTACAGTTTAGAGGTCAGATTGTCCGCGCGATAAAGTTATTAGGAATGCATACGTCGCAGCATCTCATCTCGCTAGCAGAACGAGCAAGTATCTGCTATGCGAGGGTGAGCACACGCTGCAAAAGTGCGCAAAATTGTTGGCAATGCCACTCCACGAGAGGCGCGAAGCAATTAAACGGCTCCACGTCTGCTTCAACTGTTTATCCGTGGGGCATGGCGTAAAAAATTGCACTCATGGTAAATGAGTGTTGCTGTCTGTCTCCAGAAAGATGTTTCGAGGCTTTCGCCTATACCATCCACCCCGAAGGGTCAGCGCTTGTAATCTACCGTCTAGCAACCCCGACTGTCCCAACAGGGGCAATGGAAAAATCCAGCAACGCCGCAGAGCGTTTCCTGCGGACGAGTCCTTTTTTTACGTGAGGGCCCACAGAGGAAAGACTCCTCCGGAGGTCCCCGCCGCACCCACGGGGCACCTCGGGGAGGCGGACTCGCAAGCGCACGCAAGCATTACGTTCTGACCAAGAGAATCGGTTCAGCAAGGAACGGCCTCGAAGAGCCGAACCTGCAGACCTGTGGCGACCCAGTCACCTCGGAAAATAGACATCAACACCGGCAGAGCAATGCTATCGACTAAGCAGACGCAGCCTCAATCACCAGTCACTATGCGGCGTGCCAGTCCGCAAATACTACCGCCATGCCGCCCGAGAAAGCAAGTGCTAACACCTCGCACTTCGCTCTAGGGAGTTGAGAAAACGACACCAGAGAGGACATACCACACGTATAGCATTCCGCCATACTTGCAAATTCGAAACCGCGTAGAAATTCTTTTTATCATTGCACACATTATACGTCTATCCTATCAAATAAATAATTGTACAAACCAAATCCAATTTAATTACAAATAATAAATATAGTGACCTACACGCTATAGACCTTTGCCTCTTGGCAGACGCCAAACTCGGGTACCTTGGGATCGTTACTCCCACCTCGCGTCTACGTAGAGACCCAACTACGTACAGTAACCGAAATAATGATAGGTTCACTGCTTGCATCGTTTCTTAACCGATGTTATTCATATTTTTCATGCTCGAAAATAAATGACGATGGCTGCTATGGTTTCACTAGCATTTGTTTCAACAACTGTGGCAACAGTTAATTGAGATTCGGTAATGAAAGTGAGTGGACATAATTTATAGAGATACTTCAAAAGGAATTGTAAAAAGAAAGCGAAATAATCTTAGATTCAAGGCGATTTTTTTAAATAAATACCTTCGGTAGCACTTTTTCTGTTTATACTTTTTTAATGTAAGTATTAAGTTTATCATTTTTAAACATTTTTAATTAATCATCAGCTTAATTTAGTGCTTATATAGCATAATGGGACGCGGAAAACCTCTGACTGATTATGAAAGAGGGCAGATCACTGTTTTGAAAGACATGGGGCTCTCAAATAGAAAAATTGCGGAGAAAATTCAACGTTCTTCAAATGTTGTCAACCATTTTGTGCAATTAGGTGATAAGTATGCGACTAAGAAATCTACAGGTCGTAGAAATAAGCTTCGTTTAAGAGATAAAGGAAAAATTTTCCAAGAAGCTCGAAAAAATAAGCTTAATGCATCTCAGATAAGGGTAAAATTAGATTTACCAGTCGGTGTTCGACGAGTACAACAAGTTTTAAGAGCAAGTGGAACACGTCATTATACAAAAAGATCGAAAAAGCCTCCTTTAACTAAATTTCATAGAGATGAAAGATTGAAATTTGCTGAAAATCATATGGCATGGACTGATAAATGGAAAACTGTAATTTTCTCCGACGAAAAAAAGTTTAATTTGGATGGTCCAGACGGATGTCAATACTATTGGCACGATATGGGCTGCGTTTGCGTACAACGGTAAAACACCGATAATGTGGTTTCCACCAAATGCAAACGCCGAAAAATATCGAGAACTGTTGGAATTTGTATTAGATGAATATGGTGACGAAATTGGTGGACCGAATTTTATATTTCAACATGACAACGCTGCGATTCATCGTGCCAAATCTGTTAAGACATGGTTTCAAAAGGTAAACATTGAGGTTTTATCTTGGCCATCAAGAAGTCCGGACCTAAATCCTATAGAAAACCTTTGGGGTATCATGGCACGGAAGGTATATGCCAATGGTAGACAATATTTAAACACCACAGAACTAAAAAATGGCATCAAAGAGGCGTGGTCCCAAATTGAAGCAGAGACAATACATAAACTTGTAAATTCAATGCAGAAAAGGATCTTCCATGTAATTAAAAATAAGGGAGGACCTACAAAATATTGAGTTAAGACTGTATTAATTATATTTCAATAAATTATGTGTTGTTATTTAATTTTTTGTTGGAGTTGTAAAGTTTTATGAAAAGTGAACCTATGTTTATTTCGAGCATCAATTTTAATATTTTACAATAAAAAGCTCGTTATTATATTATGTTATAAAACTAAATTATGTTTTTTGTTAATTATCTTAAGAAAATTAAATTATAGTAAATAAAATAAAAAACGTTACATCAAATATTCCATTATCCCACAAAAATAAGGTGAACCTATCATTATTTCGACCACTGTATTGCGAGCCCTGAGGAACGGCCGTATGAAGGGGCCGCAATGCCTAACGCAGCGAGGTAATTAGCAACGCAGCCTGACACACGAGCTCACGGCTCTCATAGCACTCCATACCTCAGAGAGGTGCGGCGCGATCGCCAGTTACTGACGCGTCCGTTCCGATACATCACCGACACGCGACAAGCCCTTCGCGAGTTTCAGAGCCCCCCCCCCGTTTGTCACCAGAAGGTGTCCAGGCCACGCCACGAGGAGGTGGGACTGAATGCTCTAGGCCCGTATAACTTGTGGTAAATGTAGAGAGTGTGGCAAGAAACATCACACCGTGTTACACCGCGAGGGTTCGATCGTGTCGAGCGCATCCGCGATAGAATCGTCGCCGTCATCACCATCTCCGGTTTCGGTATCGCATACGGTCCAGGCGTACGTCATTGATTCTGCCTCATCTGACTACACCGTATTGTCAACCGCATTGGTGCACATAGTAGATACTAAAGGCCGAAAACATAAATGTCGCGCGTTACTAGATGTGGTATTGGTATATCACAATCTCACTTCGTCACGTGCGAATTCTGCGAAAGATTAGCTCTCAAGCGCGTTTCCGTCGACACTTTGGTCGGCGGATTACGTACACGACCCACTCCAATCCACGCCAAGGCAAGTCTCGGTATGGTCTCCGCCTGCAATACGTACCAGACGGAGTTATCGTGTTTAGTACTTGATAACATCTCGGATGAAATGCCGAAGGTTCCCTTGAGCTAGACAAATATTTCAATACCTTTTTTTTTTTTTTTTTTTTTTTTTAACGTGGAGAAAACCTTCAAAAGGCGCCCCGACCTCCTGGGGGGGAGGCCGGGGGAGTGTGAGATTTTTACTCACTAAAAACTCCACGGTGGTCATCTGCGCANTTATCAAAATAAAATTGTCAACATTTAGAAATATCGTAATAAAAACATGCGATTTCTTGATTTACATTACATGCCGTCTGTAATGTAAAACAAGCTTTCAGTGTTTCAAAGCTTATCTCATCACAGATCTATCGATGAACGAGGCAGCGCGCGGACGGTGAATGCGAGCCGTAAGCAACGTTTTGTGGCCGATAGGCGCCGTACCGAAGTGGTTAAAGGCGGTCGCGGCCCCTGAGGTAAACATTTCAATACCTACTGGTGTCACTCCGGCTGACCTCGGCTTCCAGCAACCGAGGCGCATCGATCTTCTGATCGGAGCCGGACTGTTTTGGAAGCTGTTATGTGTCGGGCAGATCGGAGTAGGACGAGGCGATCTAACTTGGCAAATAACACGCCTTGACTAGGTATTAGGAGGCAGCATGACACTTCAGGGACCGCGACTGCCTTCCACCGGTCCGCACCCGAGGTGCCGGAGTTCACCGCACAATGTCATGCGTGGTGGGATAGCTGGCAGGGCTGCGAAGGTGAGAACTGCTTCCCACCTTCCTTTGTCACGCCCTGCCGGCTGCCAGGCGTCGCAGACAGTCTGGGTGGGAGCCCAGACCGGAAGTGTTCTTCCAGAGTTCCCGGTGCCTCCCCTACAGTGCTGATGAAGACCACCGTGGAGTTTTTAGTGAGTAAAAATCTCACATTCCCCCGACCTCTCCCCCAGGAGGTCGGTGCGCCTTTTGAAGGTTTTCTTCACGTTAAAAAAAAAAAAATAGAGGCAGCATGAAATGGCCCGGTCACGGTGTAGGGTTCGTTTCTGTATGCCATGCAGTAGTATCAAACTCGCAACTGCCGAAGTCAATTTCTCCATTCTGGGAAATCGAGGACGCCGGGCTCCCGGAAGATTCAGATGTGCGTGATAGCAATTGCGTGCGCCATTTCTCAAGGACCATGGTACGCGACTCCAACGGAAATTATATAGTTAGCATCCCGTTCAACGGAAAGGTCCAAGAATTAGGCGAATCACGAGCGCAGGCCGAGAAACGTTTCCTAAACATTGAAAGGAAATTCAGGGCCAACTCGGATATCCGACTCCAATACACCGCCTTCGTGCGGGAATATTTAAGTCTCGGTCACATGTCATTAATTGATTCCGCGGACGGGGCCGTGGAAAGTTATTACTTGCCGCACCATGCTGTATTTAAGATTAGTAGTACGACAACGAAAATCCGCATAGTTTTTGATAGGTCTGCAAGAACATCATCCAGGGTTTCGTTAAACGATACACAGGAGGTCGGCCCCATCGTGCAAAGCGACCTCTTCAATATATTAATTCGATTTCGAAAACATCCCATCATCTTGTTCGCTGATATCGAGAAAATGTACAGACAAATCCTGATACACCAAGCAGATCAAAAGTATCAGCGTATACTCTGGCGGTTCAATGAGGCTGAGCCGGTTCAAACTTACCGGGTGCGAAACCATTGAACAAGCCTTCCAGCTACGCGACACGCTAACCCGGGTCTTAGCACAAGCCTATTTTCCTCCAAGAAAATGGGCAAGCAATGACCCCAAAGTAACTCACGGCGATGACTCAGAGACGCGGACAAGGATTCGAAAACACTGGGTTTGTTGTGACACATAGGTTCGGACAAACTCGGTTACGCGATTAAAGAATGCTAGTCCACACGCATCACGAAACGGCGTATCCTATCCGAAATTGCGCAGATTTTCGACCCCCTCGGGCTTTTCGCACCTCTGATAGTCAGAGCAAAACTGATCATGCAGAGGCTTGGCAAATAAGAGTTGGTTGGAATGAAAGCCTGCCTCATGACGTCCACCTTCAATGGAAAGATTTTTCTGGAAATCCGCCGACCTACTGTTCGGCAAGCGGCCAATCCAATATCGATGTGACCATGTGCACGGCGGAAGCGGTACCGATCATAAAGAACTGAAGTGTCAACGAGCGGTGGACGACGAGCGACCACAACGCGATATGCTTCACAATAAGCACAGCCAGCCACGCATCACAAAACCGAACACAACAGCAACAACCCAGATTCAAGACCACCAATGCCAACTGGGAGAGATTCCAAGCAATCCTTTCACAGGAATGGAGCAGCAGGCTGGAAAATCTGCGGTATATATCTACTCAAAGGACAGGAAAGGGATGAAGCACTGGCAACCTCCTATAGACCAATCTGTCTCCTCCCGGTCCTGGGAAAATGCCTGGAGAAGTTCATCCTGCGTAGGCTACAACCATTCCTACTCGACCCCCGTTTCGCATAGGATAGGCAGTACGGGTTTAGAAGAGAAAAATCCACAGTGGATGCCATCCTTAAGTTTAGGGAGTTAGTGGACGATTTGCCGCTGAAGCACGCACTCGCAATACTGGTCGACGTGAGTGGCGCATTCGACAATCTTTGGTGGCCCAGCGTCCTGCACAGACTAAAGGAGAGAGGATGCCCAGCGAACCTCTATCTGTTGCTTGCCGACTACCTGAGGGACCGCACTGCCTCACTCATCACCGGCACCGGGCGTGTGGAAAAGTTAGTGACAAGGGATTGTTCCCAAGGCTCAATTCTCGGACCAATCCTATGGAATTTGATATTTAACGATCTGCTGACGACGCTGGTGGCGGAGGGATTCGAGTGTGTCGCTTATGCAGACGATCTGGTGATTCTGGTATTTGGTAAAAGCAGACTCGAGCTGGAGCGGCAAGGCCAGCGCGCGGCTGACATCGCAGAGACGTGGTGCACGCAGGAAAAACTAACGCTCTCAGTCAAGAAAACGGAGATGATTCTCTTTAAAGGGAATTTAGACATCAAGAGGCCTCCTAAAATAAAAATCCAGAGTCGACAGATACGCATGGTGGACACCGTCAAGTATTTAGTGGTATATTTCAATAGGGACTTTAACATAAGAACACATGCCCAAATGACCAAAGCCAAGTGTGTGCAAAAGTTCAATAGCCTAGCCATAGTAGTCCGAAGAGACTGGGACCTTAAACACAGATATTATACAGGAGCCTATTCGAGCCCATAGTAACTTATGCGGTGGCAGCCTGGAGCGATAAGTTAAATGAAACAACAATGAAGGAGTCCTTCAAAGTACAGCGCTTGGCACTGATTACGTTGACGAAAGCCTACAGAACTACATCCATTGACGCACTCCCAGTCATCGCGGGAATACTGCCAATAGACCTGAGAATTGAACAAGCCACTCACAGATACAAACTTGCAAGATCAATTCCGAAATCAATTTCGAAATCAACGGATACCGGTTCCCTGAAGACCAGGACGTTGTCACATCACCAGGCGCAATAATTCGCGACCACCTGTTACATCAGTGGCAGGTAAGATGGGACGCATCAACGAAAGAAAAACACGCACATGAAATATTCCCCAGAGTTAAGGACAGACTGGACAAAACATGGCTATACACCACCCACCACGTCACGCAGTGCCTGGCAGGGTACGGAAATTTTAAAGCCAAGCTGAACTCTCTGGGGCTAGTAAGCAGTGCGGCTTGCAGCTGCGGACAGCAGGAAGAAACAGCCACTCACATACTACTGTACTGCATCATATACGACAACGAAAGGACCGAATACAAGAACTAAACACTGCGGAAAACCTCCCGGTGGCCACCAGAGCAGCCGAACATCGTGCATCAGGACACATTCGACTGCCTACCCAGAACCGCCAAGCGGATCCTTCAGAAGAAGGACGAGTGTACGTCTACGAATCGTAGAAGAGCACGACGTGCAACCCAGGACCGAGCATAGTATTGGGTTGTTCGGAAAGTAATTTCGTTTTTTTTTTGTGAAAATGAAAGACAATTTTCGTATAATGAACAAATATTTTATTAAATTATATATTGGCTATTCTGGTCCAGCACCTTACGCCATCTTTCGTGTTGTTCTTCGCCGGTTTGCATCAACTAATGCCTCTATCTTGTCTTTATCAGCTTCAACCGGCCTTCCAGAACGTGGTGCGTCTTCGACATCAAAATTTCCGGATCGAAATTTTGCAAACCAGTTCTGGCACTGGCGTACTGTCAACACATCTTCTCCATACACATCGGTTAATTTCTTTCTGGCTTGAACAGCATTTTTACCTTTTCTATAGTAAAAAAGTAAAATATGACGGAAATGCTGCTTATTGCTCTCCATATTTAAAAGAGCACCAACCAAAAACTACTGTCTAGAATGAAATGGCCTTTTTCACACACAAACCTTGCTATATCAGCTCTCAAAACATATAATGATTATGCGGCTTAAGTGTGAAGTTGGGTGCAAAAAAATACAATTAAATCCTCTATCGGGAAAAAACGAAATTAGTTTCCGAACAACCCAATAACTGCAGGCGTACACCTTAATCGGTAATCATCAGACCACAGCCGGCAGCACAGGCAGTGCGAGAGCACTGAGCCGGCTGCGGTCGACCCGCCTGTACGCAGACGGGCGAACGGAGAAGACAATGGCCGGATCCAACCTGCTCGGGATCGGGCAAAAAAGCCGGCGGCTCTACCTCCTC
>SMSQ01021022.1:0-13933 GCA_019453375.1 Ctenoplectra terminalis
TTAGCATAATGTAGTAGTTTTAGCCACTTGTTTACTCGCAAACCTAAACATCGGTATTTGAAATGATCCTATCCATGCTATCTTTTCTGACTTCTCCGTATCCTTTCTAGACGGAAGGAGCCACCTCCTCATGACTTTCATTGAGCAATGACATTTTTTCGCAATCAGCTACAAAGCAGGTAGTACAAATACTCTAAAGTATTATTGGCTAAGTGTGGATTAGTAAAATTCTTCTGTAGGTATAAGCGACGCCATTAAAGCAACTATAAAACACCGACTTTGTGTATAAACCACGCTGAAGCAGTATATTGCGATATCTACAAGGTTAGCCAACTATAATCAAAACGCGCGGTTCATGTATTTAACACTTTGGCTGCCACAGTGGTCATATGTGACCGGAGATTGTTACTCCTGTAGCGTCACGGTGGTCATCGGTGATCAGGGTGCTTCAAATGTTTATAATTGTAAAAATTACACGAAGATTGATAGTTAATGAATTTTGAATGTGCACTAGTTTGAATAGTGCACAGTTCGACAATTAAAAATTTTTATTAGAAGATCAAAACTGAGAGATTTTATCGAATCTTCTATCTACCGGTGTGGCGTCTTGAGCCATGGCGTCCTGAGCAAAACATGTGATTGCAGTGTGGCAGTCAACGTAACTCTCTATGGGACCGTGTGACTTAAAAGTTACAAATTGATATATCTATATTTGAAAAAATTAATTTTCTTTAGTTATCACTGCACTATTAAATTTGATTACTGTATTACTGCAGTGACACTAGGATCTATCTACAGTAATTATTAGTTAAAATATTTTCAAATAAAAGTGAAAAACTGTAATCAATTGTAATTTTTTCTTCAATAAGCAGACAAAATTCGGGCTATAGAGGGTTAAAACAGGGTGCACCATGTTTCCAATAATTTACATCCGAAAAACAAGTTTATTCTATAGAAAAAAACTTCAAAGAATATAGTAGTATTTTATTTGCATTTTTGTAAATTCTGCTTCGACTCGAAATTTGCAAAATAAGAATTTGTTCGTAATTTTCAATGTTGCAAAAGTGATTTCTTCAACTTGAATAAAATTTATCAAAAATAGCCAATTTTCCCAGTTAAAAGAAATAGTAAATAATGGAATAGAATAAACAACTTGCAAGATAAAAATTTATAAATGCAACTATTTTCACGAAAATAGATAAATATTGTAAAATTTAAAACCTTGTTATTTATAAATAAATTTGAAACCAGTAAAATGATGACTTAAATTCCCTTTAATTTCATATGGACTACATCATATTCTATTTTAAATAAAATTTCAGATATCGAGAAAAAAAGGTGATCGATTTTGTGGAATAAGATTTCTATACTTGAAGTATTCATTTTACCTGTTCCGAAAATAAATATAATTGTACGATGAAAATATATACTGATATAATTGAAAAACATATAAAAATGTTCAATTAATGGAATATATAATTAATGGAACATAAAACAATTATTTTTCGTAATTTACCAAAAGCTTTAGCTTATTAGTATTTGTATTAGAGTATATAATTTACATATACGAATTTATCTATAAAGTAATAATATTTAATATATTGTTTAAATAAACGGATTTTTTCAAATCTGTTTACGTAGTTATATTTGTCATTTAAAAATTTTAATTTGTTAATTTACACTATTCATTTGTTTCTAATAGTTTCCTAGATATTAGACCAAATGTATTTATTCTTCCCAATTTTGCGAGCGATTTTCATTTCTTTCACGTGGACAGTTGTTGATAAAAAAAAAAAAAAAAAACGTGTCAAATATATTTTTGAGAAATACTATATACTAAAATTTCATTAAAGTTGGCAGTTGTCACTTCAAGAAAGTTTCACTCTAATATCTTATAACACTAACAGTAAATAAAACATTTTTGTTCGATACCTCCAGTACATAGATCCACTGAAGAAGTAAGTTTTTCCATTGTGTCCCCAAATCATAGCTCCATCTACTTTCTCTAATGATCTCGGTAATCCTAGTATAGTTAATGGTTTTGGATAACCAGGTTCAAGATTGTTAGCGTTGAAAACGTAGTACTTTTTGCCAATGAAAAATACTATTTTCTTGTCCGGCCTCTCATAAACAGCGTCAACGTGGTCGATGTCTTCGGGTAGATTAAACAAACGTGTGATTTCTGCTGGATATCCCTCGTATAATCCTTGATCGCCAATTCTCCATAGATACTAAAAAAAAATGTTAATATTAAAACAAATTTTAAACTATTGTTCAAATGTTCTTTTATTATTATTAGAATATTATCGATATTATTTTAAATGTTTGCTTTATTTAAAATGTTTTTCATTTAAGGTAAAAGCTTTTCTTAAGGGAAAATATTGTGTTCATTTTTAATAATCGAGATCTTATTAGAATAAACGTAATTAAAATATAAAAAACTTTTTACCATAAAATACTAAATATTCTTTAATATTTATAATACAAAACATCAAAGGTATATTCATTTGTTTGTTTCAATAAATGGCGCACACTGTGATCATGGATTCACTTGTTGAAAGCTATGGTTTCGCCAACACTGTTACCATATTTTAATCAACTGTTTAATTAAAAATTAGGCGTGCTGGTCAGTGATTCGGAATGTGGGCAATATAGAATTGAAATAAATAAAAATGAACACTAAAATTAATATGTATATCTAGTGACGAACTGTAACAATGATAAACGTTGAAAGCATTAAATGTTGACAATGAATCAATTGTAACATTACAAAACAGAAGTATTTAAACAGTAAATGATTTATCGGAATATTACTAAGAATAGTAAAAATACAATATCGCTTGGAAGCAAAAATGAGCTGTTCTAAGGAATGTTTTTGTATAAACAAAGATAACAGGACTGCTAGATGTGTCTTAAGAGAGTCAAAAGCTCTGGGCACTTAAAATACAACCGTTCTTAACACTAGATTTACGGAACCCGTCAATTTGACGTAGCTCTAATTTCGGGTTTAAGTTTAACAAGTGTGCGAGCGGAAATTGTAAACTCGAAATAAAATTTATATACGAAAAATATACTAAATGAATCTCTACTAATAAAAATCGATCGATTTATAGTAAAGTGAACTAATTATATTACGGAATATTTGTATTTTAATGTACCCATCAAAATGATCCAATCAAGGTCCGTAAATCTAGTGTTAAGTACAAGTGGACGACAGTTTTTCTTTCGGGTGTCCAGGTCAGTTCCTAGTAAGATTTCCCCGAGTACAGACGTTTCGTTCTGTAAGGATTTTAAGTGTCATCAGGTATGCTCGAGCGAGTGATTGTTGAATGCGTGCGGTCGGGGTCGTCTTGCGACAGGATGGCAGGATGGTGGTTGAACCTATTGAGTGGTGGTGCGAATGGATTTATGGTTGCGAGTGAGACTGAGCCGGGTATGTTTGGAAAAGTGTGACCGTGACCGAGTGTCTTGGGTGGTCGAAAGAATGTTTGCGAAGAGTGTCTGGGGTATTTCTAGGGTATGTTTGGGACTTGGAAGTTGGGCCGTGAGAATGAAGTATATACGTGACTGCGTGATTGGAAGGGATGGATGAGCAGGTTGTAGGTGCGAGTGAAAAGGGATGCGTGTGGAGTGTTGCGACGCGCAACTCGCGGCAAGGGGACATTCGTGGGCCTTCATGCGACCGTCAACGGTTTCGGAATTTCCCGGTAATCATCATACCGCTACGTATTGGAAATTCGGAAACAGTTCAAGACAGCAGGCAATTTGCGAACCGATCAATCACCATAGAGTTAGTCGCGAAAGAATAGTTTTTTCGTAACCCATCGCTACATCTGGGTGCCAGAGACGTACGGTTAGATCTTTCAAGCCCGTAACTTCAAAACACGTTTGTTCAAGATTGAAGCGCTTCGCAAGTTTATTACCTGCCGCGTCTAGGGTCTGAGACACCCGGATATTCGTGCACATGGGACTCGTAGGTAGCTTCACTACCTGCGAGTGTCCGACAGCCAAGGTGTGGTCACCTCCTTCCACGCATTTTTTCTACCAATTAACACTACGACCACCTCTTTCGCTTCATCGCAAAATGACGTTGGCCAATCCGCGTGTCTCAACCCCCGAAAACTCTCCCTTCCCGAAGCGTCGTGAGAGACGACGTCTCAATCGGGAAGGAAGAGAAGAAGACATTCATTCACAGATCACATCAGACTTGCAATCACAAGAACACAAACATCACGAGAACTCATCAGACGGAAGAACACATTCAATCACAAGAACACGAAAATCACGATTGACCACAACATTCAACAATAAGGAGACTTCAGCACCACGACGAGGTTCTCCGAACATTCTTCTCAACGAGGCCCAAGATCGTTAATTCAGTTTAGGGTCAGAGCGTCGACGGCACGCTCAACGTGGAGAAAAAGAGAGAACGATTGGGAATGGGTATTATAAGGGTGTGAATGTTCGGGCGCGAGGTAGTTGTTATGTTGGAATGGTAAGGGATCGGTGACAGTAAGGCCAGTAAGAATATTGTAAGTGTGAATTGTAGTCAGGTGTTAAATATATATAATCATTATACTCTACTATTAAGAGAAGTCAGGTAATTCACCCCTCCCTTTACAGTTCCAAGCCGTATAATAAAGGAATAGATGATACAACTATTTCATTTCATTTATAAGAACCTATGCTCCAATATGATTCTCATCAATTTCAAAAAAATAAATTAAAAACATCGTTATACACGATTCATGGTAATTCATTTGATACTAACTCGTCCTTTGAAGACAAAAATTTCCCTGCGAATAATGCTGATGGCGTCGTAGCTGGTGTCACATTTGTCCGGTATGTCGTTCCTGGGTGTCGGCGGTGTACATCGATGCCTTGGCCTTTGAGTGTTCGGTGTCCTCATGGTGGTGGTGGTGGTTGTCGTAGTAGAGGTCGTGTGATGTCTATGAGGTTTGTGAGGCTTCTGAGTTCGATCCTCTGGCCTCTCTGGTCTCTCCGTTCTATAATCCGGCTTTTGAGGGTAACGATCAGGACGGTGTGGCCGGTCGTCGTTTGGATAGTGATTCGGCCTAGTCGGTCGTGTTCTCCATGGTCTGTAGGTCGTCCCAACACTTGTCGTAGTTGTCCGGGGAGTAGTAGAACGTTCCGGAGGTGATGGACCACCTGGTAGATTGGCCCAGAGCTTTTCTTCAGGTGCACCTGAAACACAATCATGCGATTCTCGTTAACACTAGATTTACGGAACCCGTTAATTTGACGCAGTTCAAATTTCGTGCTCAAGTTTAACAATCATGCGTGAGAAAAATATAAACTCAAAATGAAATTTATGTAGAAAAATTGACTAAATAAATTTCTGTTTATAGAAATCTATTAATTTGAAGTAAACCTAACTAATGATATTACAAAAAATTTGTATTTCAATGCATCCATCAAAATGATCCAATCAATGCCCGTAAACCTGGTGTTAAACAAATGTATTGGTTCAACTATTAAGGGCGTAAATAAGTATCATGTTAACCATTAAAAGAGCAATTTTATTCAGAGTACCATTTTTTAAGTAATTTGTTTGTTAACATTGGGAATAAAAAGAATATTGTATATAGTTGAATCGGTGAGATTAGAAGCAACGTATGACCACCTTCAGTTTATCCAAAATATACAAAATATATTTGAAACAAGGCACCTCGATGTAATTTTTACCACAGTATTTCTCTCTTACACTCATATAAATTTATATTCATTCTATTTAGGGGTATGTACATCAGAACCTTGATATAAATTTTTTAATTCGATTTCACCAAGTGGTTAAGCACTTATGGACGATAGTGTAGGTTAATATTTTTTAAAAACTGAGTTATGCATTGAATCGTGTTGTTCGCGTTTAAATATATTAAATGAATGCAGAAACGTACATGGTGGTGGGATAACTATGTTCACCTTGAATATTTCCGTTATTTGTAATAGTATGAAAAAGTGCACGGTATAGAGCTATTTTTTTTAATGGAACGCTTATTAATTTTTATTTGCTAAGCTAGCTCTTATAAAATCGAATAACATTTGTTTGAAGTATTTTTCATTATTCTGCATAATTAAAGACTTATAACGAGATCTAAAGGGAGGCTACGTCAAGGCATCGGAGAGTAATTAAAATAGACTTACTCTGGGATGAAATTCATTTTATTAAATATTTAAAATGATGAAGGTTTACTTTTTGGTACGAGTATAGCACCGACAACAAAATAAGACAGTGAACACAGAATAAATCCATAATTCCAGCAATATTATCCAATATACGGAATAATATAAAAAAAAAAAAATAACTAAATGTTTAGAAGGAAACAAGTTCATCATTGTAAATATCTAACGAAATGAATTTCATTCCGGAATAAGTCTATTTTAATTACTCTCTGACGCGATGTAGCCTCCCTTTAGATTTCTTCGTAACTCTTTAATTATGCAGAATAATGTTTATATTATAATATGTTTCCCTCTATACCGTACAAGTTTTGTACATAACATTTTTTCATATTATTATGAGTAACGGAAAGGTGGATATAGTTATGGTTCCATCCTATATAAGTCATGAAACTAAAATAGAAATATCATGAACTACTCATTCTCATTTATTACGTTGCTGAAGACTATATTTTATACAGATTTAAAAAAGATTATTGTTATTAATTTTTGCAAAAACTAGTTTTTCCTTATCTTTGAAAAATTAAGAGTGACTTATGTCTGATGTTATCAATTCAGTTAGAGATATGACATTTGTTCACAAATTATTTTATGTTTTAAGAATATGTAGAAACACTGTTACACAACTATCTCATTTACTTGTGCAGTTATTAGCTGTTAGGTGTAATGTGTCTAGAAAATTGATTTTTGGCAGTCTATGATTAACGTTGCAATATTCATGTGGGATAGAAAAATTTAAAAAACTTGTAATCTGTAATACGATTCGCGGAATAAAGTATAAAAAATGCAATTTAACAAAGTGACAGTCTTGTTATAAAATTATCAATTTCTTCACACTGTTTACTTCTAAAGGTCTTGAAAAATTAATTTCAGATCTTTTTGATTAACACCCCATGTTACCTGCACCTATGTTTTTTTCTTCTCTTTTCGTTCTGTGGTACTTTTTTTTTTAACTATTCAACGTTGTATACGCGCTACCATAATTACAGTACAAAACTTCAAGAATATGTTTCTGAAATATTAGACCGTAAAAAAATGTAGTAAAAAAAAGGAATGCTGATTTTGTTAATTTTTCAAATATGAAAGTTCTTTCAACGAGTATTTTTATTTTAGCATCTCTTTGTGTCATTCTTTCATTTGATGATTTGAAATTCAGAAAGTACAGTATATTTTATTCTAAGTTTGAAACTTCAATACGATTACAAAACTTAAAAATGAAGGTATCATAAAGATTAAAATGTGAACATAATGGAAAGAACTGAAAGTTGAAAAATTAGAAAATTAGAAAATTTCAGTATTTAAACGATTATGAAATTTGTTAAATATTGTATTTAAAAATTAAGTAATTGAAAATTCATTGTATTTAAAAATTAAGTAACTGAAAATTTATTGTTTTCAAAAATTAAGTAACTGAAAATTCATTGTATTTAAAAATTATGTAACTGAAAATCCATTGTATTTAAACTCATAAACTCATTGTATTTAAGAATTAAATAATTGAAAATTCATTGTATTTAAAAATTAAGTAATTGGAAACTCAAAATGTCAAAAAACGAAATAATCAGGAAAATGAGTCAGAAATTATTTACAATATATTTACAAGATTGATTAAAATGCTAGTAGGTACATGTTTCTGCATTATTTTATAACATAATCTCTGTTACGGCTGTGAGGGTCGAGACGTGGGCCAAGTGCTACACCTTGGCTTTCAGTTTATGGTTAAGTAGAATTATTGGTCAGGATCCAACGAACCGGTGTATGATTAACAACGGGAGTCGAAGGATATGCTAACCTGGACGACCTAGTGCCTGATTATCATTGGAAGCCACGAGGTAAGCTTTCGTGGATGAACCGATACTTGGTTGATACCAGGTGCCACTAACGGAAAGCGTGGACGAATCGATGTATGGGCGACACCGGGAGCCACTATGGGTTAAGGATATTGGACCTCGTAACCTTCGATTAATGATATATCTCGAGTGGCAAAGGTATATCGTTGTGGAAATATCCCTTAGTTTACCACTTAATAAACTCAAGATGGATACTTGAATTGAATAGTAGAGTTAAAACTTAACAAAACATATTTTAATAGCTTTGCAGTACAAAATGTTCGAGTTACAATGAATTTTGAACTGGTGAATATATCTTTCTCGGTTTTTATGCAGCGTTAGAGTATCTTTACTCGACTCTTACGTTTAACAATTAAATAAAAATTGCTTCGACAGACAACGTAACCCGATCTTTCTGAGCGTCGAAAGTTCTACTAACAAAGTAACGACGTATTCTTGACTGATTCTAGACCAGGGATGAGCAACCTTTTTTTACAACGGGCCAGTTATAAATTTAAAAATGTTGTGCGAGCCGCATGTAAGAAACTTATGATAATATAAACACTGAACGATGAACTCAAATTATCTCTTTATTAACAAAATAAATCTAGTATAAAAAATTACAGAAATAAAACACTCGTTAATAGAAATACTATTAAAAAAACGGCGAAAGATATATGTGGAAAAAGATTATCTATGATGTCGGTATCGTTTCCAAAGATTAAGTTAACACGCCTAGTGTGCAATGAGGCTGCAAAACACTGTAGGAATTTTTAAAAGTCACAATATAAAATTCTTGAAGGGCCGCACGAGAAAGTGTGGCGAGCCGCGGGTTGCTCATCCCTGTTCTAGACTGATCCCCGAACCTTTAAAATTCAGCTCCTTATATACTAAAAAAAATAGTAAAATTAATCTTGTGGTAAAATTTATATAAAAGTAATAAAATCTGTGCTAGGTTCATACGCAAGGAATACGCTCCTTTGGCACGATTCAACCCTTTTACGGGAGAATGATAGACTAAACATCGCACGTTTCGGTTTCATGGAGGATGTATACGTAACGTCTTCTTGGCTTTCAACACCGATAGTAGACTAAACAGGTAATAATTATAGACACTGCGTTATGGTATAGCACTATTCCCATACTATGCTGCAAATTTTCGATGCACTTTCAGATCACAAAAATTGGATTATAGTTCTTTGTACTGTGCGTTGCTGAGAAATGCGGGTTTGATTGGTCAGAACGTAATAGATTAACCTTCTTTTAACACTACCAAAGCGGTCAAAATGACCGGCTTGCAATTTCCCGTAGAAATTATATAAATTTACAACGGGAATTTTGTTTTGTTGTTTCGGGAATTTTTCGTGATTTTCTGTGAAAAATATTGCTAAAGATTTGTTCTCCTTACATGTATTTTTTTAGAAGACCTATCATTTTTATTTCTTTGGGTACGAATAGGTCTACTTTAATCGTCGGTAGGTTTAGTATTAACACTTAGCCAACCGCGCTTGCCACAACTAACTGTACGCTTTCCACCGTGCATTGTTCGCGAGTAACACGGACCAATCTTCGCCACTTAAAAGCTACAAAAAACACATAAAAGTGTTTTTAATAGATAAATTATATTTAATGGTAACGATCCCGTATTACATAGATTTTACAAAACATTAAATCAAAAGTAATTAAATATTTTTTCCATTTATGTAAAATCTAAAATGAAAGATAAATTATATAATACGAACATGAAACTAAAAATAAATAATAGATTTAGTATTTTTTAAAAGTGTGACAACGTTGAAATCACGTTTTATGAGATGGTACATTACAAAACTGGCAAATATAACGCGTATATCCACTTTTTTTTTTTTTTTTAATTAGCGGAGCATACTCTATATTTCCAGTGTTTTTTTTTTGTCACTTGTCACAATCAATACCATTAAATAACAAAAGAGAAATTAATAAAATGTTGGGCAACGCGTTGCTCAGGAAAAAATGAAAGATCTCCCTATTCGGTCATGCGTTATAATAGTTAACACTATTTATAATAGCCACACGTATTCTTGTTATTCACCGAAACAATCACATCTACGCATCGCAGATAAGAAACAAACGCGAACAGGCGGAGCGAGCGGAGTACCTCTTTTGCTCCTGTACCGTTTCGCTGGTCTACTTTTTTCAGCATCGCACAGTACTTTATAATGATGGTGCGACAATCTTAAATTTTAAAACAAATGAAAGGAGTGAACAACTAACTTTAAACATCGAATGGAAAAGAGAAAGACTGACAATGAGTGACGTCTAACGAACCACGTACAACTCGTAGTGTAATCTTAATAAAGAGCCCTATTTGTTAACTCTTAATTGTTAACGCACCCTCGTACATGTTATAAGATGATGGTTTTGTACAGCATGATAAGTAGTATAAAAAATTAAATACGCAAAGTGTCGTCTGAGTAAAAAGAATCTTAACACTTTACCAACCGGGAGCCTATTAACACTAGATTTACGGAACCCGTCAATTTGACGCAGTTCAAATTTCGTGCTCAAGTTTAACAATCATGCGTGAGAAAAATATAAACTCAAAATGAAATTTATATAGAAAAATTGACTGAATAAATTTCTGCTTATAGAAATCTATTAATTTGAAGTAAACCGAACTAATGATATTACAAAAAATTTGTATTTCAATGTATCCATCAAAATGATCCAATGAATACTCGTAAACCTAGTGTTAATCGGCTTTTTGCAACCAACGCTCAGCGACCGGGAGCCTATTAATCGGATTTTTACAGCCAACGTTCATCTACCGCTTGCTACTTAATACTAACGTTATGAAAATTAAAAACTTTATTAAATTTAATTAGCCTACAATAAGAGAAACGATATACCAAGCACTCTAACGAATTTCGATTTAAAAACAAAGTTGCAAGAACAAGAGCTTATATTTACGCACGATAGCTAAAACCGAGCCGGTGTTAGCCATGTATCCGCACTCTAATGAACTGGTCGGTAAAATGTTAACCCTGTTAAGCCCGAATTTTGTCTGCTTATTGGAGAAAAAATTACGATTACAGCTTTTCACTTTAATTTGAAAATATTTTAACTAATAATTACCGTAGATGGATCGTGGTGTCGCTACAGTAATACAGTAATCAAATTTAATAGTGCAGTGATAACTAAAGAAAATTCATTTTTTTAAATATAGATACATCAGTTTGTAACTTTTAGGTCACACTGTCTCATAAAGGGTTAATGTGATTACCAGATGGCTATAAATTTTATACATTTCTTCTGTATCTCAGATTATTGTATTTTAGGCTACTAAAATTTTGTACTTTCTTTTTTATAAACTCTTTTCTGTTGTTTAGTTAATATAATATAAAACCATATTATTATACATTAATTTCTATTAACTATTGCAATGAAAAAAAAAGAAATAAAAATCAATAATTTGTTAGTATACCTGAATTGTTCGATTTATATAAGTGCGATGAAAGGCATGACAAGCTGCTACTTTATTGGAAATTTATACATCTGTAGATCTATCATCTTGTGAAGATGATTTAGTTTTGAAGACGTTTTCAATACGACGGAGCGAAAGGAGAAAAATTTATTCCATACTTCACAATCAAGTCAATTTATCATGTCTTTCATAGCAGTTTCCTTTAAAAAGGAAACCATTATTTGCGTCCTTGATATCAGGCGTAATTTGCATAAAATCAGATTACATTATCTCTGCAGATGTTTCTTTAGATACGATTCAGAGTAAGAAATTACTTGAATTAGAAGTCGTTTATATGCTCCAAATATGGAAATAAATATTTTTTAATAATATAATGTTCTCTGGTATAAAAAAAGTTTTAAAAGCCTATCATTAATTAATGATTTTATATAATTTTTATATAATACAAAATATTTTATATATATGATTTTATATAATATTTTATATAATTTTATTGAATTTTATTATAATTAATGATTCAAAAATCATTTGTAATAAATTAGAAATCTTATATAAACGGAATAGAATTGTTTCAAATGTTATTTTATTGGACCATTACCTTTTTAAATTCTTATTGTTTGATTAACTAACTGTTAATTATTAGTTATTAGATTCTTTAAAGAAAACTAATATTGAAAGGCGTTAAAAAAATTTCAACCTATTAGTTCATAATGTTTAGCAATGAAAGCGAAAAATAAATAACAAGTGCAAAATATCGACATGTTTAATATGAATTTTATTTTTTATATTTTTCTAAAATTAGCTGCAGATTGCAATGCTTTTTTAGAAAGCAAAACATTGAATACTTGTTTGATATAAAACGGTATAAAATACGTAACTTAATTTCTAGAAGCACTTTAAAATTATTGCTTGGAACCAACTAATCAATACAACTTTTGATAAATTAATTTTCATTGTTTGAAACAAACATTTAGGCAATGGCAATCGAGCTTTCGTTATTGTTTTGTATATCGCCCTAGGTGCATTGTTATAATAAATTATTTCCAAATAAATCGTTAAATGGCGATAGTAAATCGTTTAATGGCGATTTAAATCTATTTTGTCGAACACAAGAGCTTGGAATTAATTTGAATCAATATTATCACTCTATGGAAAGACTGTTTTTCATTATTTTATTTTAACCTTCTAAAAAACTCTAGGAATCAATTTTTAAGAAAAACTTATATTTAACTTTACGAAGCATTTAATTTTAAATAAGTTCTTCATATTTGTTTAACCACTGATAACGGTACTTTTGAATTTATCAACATTTAATGCGAATGTATTTATTATAAATGTATTTAGTATAGAACAATAAGTTTCGTATACTAAAAGTCTAACGCTTGAAACGAAATGCAGCGTCAGGATGCCCAGCTGGGTATAGGATTGCAAAGGACTAAAATATAGATCTTTAATATTAAAAGCTGCGATAAACCTGAAAAGGTAAAGATTCAAATATTTAATTTAACACTAATCATCTTTATTATTATAAGAATGTTCTGAAGCGGAGGTGAGCGAAGTTTGTTTTACAGAGTTCAAAACTATTCTGTTCTAAAGTTGTTCCACGAGAAAGCACTTAATACTAAGTGACAATGTTATTGGTGATTTTTATAAGAAAATAATTTATGTTAGGAAGGCACTTGAGGCGTATCAGTTAATTCACTTGTTTTTGATTAACAATAAATCACAGAAGCTTGTATTAGAGGTTTGAATAGATTTAAAAGTGACGATGTCCAGACTCTTGTGGAAGAGAAAGTTTCTGGAGTATCTGATAAAGCTTTTAAATTTTGAAACATTCGATATTAAACGAGTATTCACACTTCTACTTTAAAAGATTTCTTACTGAAACGTTTTATCGAGGATTTTTTAAGTTGGTTAATAAGTTCGTACAGTTGTTAACGACAATTGTCTTCCAGCGCTTTGAAATGCAATTAAGTTGAGTTCAAATTTTAAATACAAAAGGTGACGTATTTCATGGACAATGCATTATTGAATAAAAATATTTTATTTTATGATAAAAAAAATCGCTTTTTATTTACATAAAACGGTTAAAACCCGCGCAAACTTTCTGACCAACCTAATAATATTAATAATAGAATGTAACGTATAGTTTTTAAGGAAAATTTTTACAAGTCGATATATTGGTATAGTTCGTCTATACAAAATGTTTATTGTCAATCTTTTTTAGCGCACAGAAAAATGTTTAAAGCAGAATATATATATTTTTTTATATCTTTTGATATCTACACGAAGCTTCTGTAAATATTGAGTCAGTGCAAAAGTTGGTGCCCGATTTCAATAGATGTGACTAAATTAATTATTTGCAAATGATATCTGGTGTTGCTTGTGCAAACTGCATAGCAGATAAAAAGTGCGATATTCGATTGTTATTCTGACAGCA
>SMSQ01021023.1:0-15169 GCA_019453375.1 Ctenoplectra terminalis
TATTTTCAATATTTTATCGGGAAAATTTGGTTCCTACTTTTAGATAAATATTTGATAATTTCTGGAATGTTTTAACGATTGCTAATTGTGATTAATGTTTAATTAACGATTGGTTAATTTGTTATTGTACGAAATGGTATTATTATTGAGGCGTGATTATTAATAAGAAATTTTAATAGAGCAGTGTGCACAGTTTGGGTGTTTTATAGGTCATTTTTGAATATTCGATAAATTCTTATTCAAAGAGTGGCCCGATCAGCTACGTATAAAAACAATGCCATGCAAATAGAAAATATTTCTCTTTTTATGGGTTATATTCCCGAGATCATTTATTTTCCTTTTCCTCTCTCCGAATATTGTGTATCGTTTCAATAATAACGAGCTGTGATGCGGTATACTACAACGGGAACTCGGTTAATCACTTAATTAATTAATTCAGAAATTTGTAATTAAAAGCAATGAGAAATAATGAAATTGAAGGCAGATAGAGAATCTCGCGGTAACTGAGATACTCTATTGTTTTATAGAAAGCAATAATGTACTCCATAAATTTGATCTGTTTAACCACACCCCGATGATTAAATCTCGACGTTAAAATTTGTACACGTATAATTAGAAGAATAAACATCGTATGCCTTACAGTTTTACAAGAATATTTTTAAATTACATCTGTGAACAAATTTTTTATAATTCAAGCACTTGGACTCTTTTTGAACCAAACGTCGGTGATTTTCAATCATGTGAATAATAATCTCTTAAGATTCAACTAATTCGGAATTCCTAACTTCTTAATCCTAATTGTCTCATTATAAATTTTGGAAAGTGTCGATGATTAGATCAGCGTTATAGTATGATGGATCTATTCCCGAAATAAATCCTTTCATTATAGCAGACTTTTACTTGAATGATAAGATTAAAAATTAATGGAAGTTTAATTTATTGAACAGATCTATTTCTAAGTAGCTTAATGATATTAAGCAACTTTCTAGCAAACGAACTATATATACCAATCATAATTACTTTCATTTTAAAAATCACTGCTGGCTGCAAGAATCGTGTAGGATAAAAATAAAATTCAAGCAATTTGCATTTTTGAAAATACTAAATACAGATTTCACTAATTATTGTATATAATTATTTATTAATTATAGTAGTTTTTTTAAATAGGAACATAATGTTAACATCGTACTTGATATAAGAAAATTTGAAATGTATTAATTCTGCACCATCGGTGACAAGCAGCGATATATTCTTTTTAATTCTTCAGTGTCTCGTTAATGCAACATAGCTAATCTCACCTTAGATATAATTAACGCAACTTCACAGCGTACCTCTACATAATATATAACGCGCCCTAAACAAATTTCAAAGCCCTCAAACTTCACAAACTTCCGACTTCAACTTCCCTAACTCATAAATCCAACAAATCCCAACCACCAAATACCTGCATAAAACGTTATTCACGGATTACAGCGACAATATCAGATGTACATTCAAATAACGCGCCAATTTTACGCGCGACGTGCTCCCGTTTTCCTCCAAAGATTACCGCTCGAATCCGCGAGCTTTGACGCTAAAACTGTTGACAATTGAAAATATACATATTTGAACCGAACAAATAAAAACTAGAAGTGTATAAAAAATATATAATGCAAGGAAAATGAATATTAAAATACACGTGAACCGAAGAAACCGAAACAAGAAATATATAAAAAATATATAATGCAAGGAAAACGAATCTTTATTTATGTCTTTGAGAGAAAAGTATATAAAGTATATAAAAAATATATAATGCAACGAAAACGAATCTTTATTTATGTCTTTAAGAGAAAAGTATATAAAGAATATAAAAAATATATAACGCAAGGAAAACGAATCTTCATCCATATTTTTAACAGAAAATCACAGAAAATCGGGGAAAATTTTTTCAAAGACACCATAATAAATATATAAAATTCTTATGAAGAATTAGAAATTGTTCAGTTTGACTCTGATAGTTCCGATGTTAAATAAACAAAGCGAGAATAGGTATTTATGTATTACCTGTTTGCGAGTTACAACAGTATTTACCTGACTGTCCAAACAGGCATAAAATGTCCGTCGATCGCTCCGTAATGGGAGCCGTCGAAATCTGATGCACGGATTTAATTATACTACCAGCCCCTTTGCACAGCGACTGTGTGCATTAAAGCCGGGGGCTGAACCGTGTAATTCGCGAGGCGAGTGCACAAAGTTTCGATCACCAATTTATATGTTACTCGCGAAACGCGAGAATAGATAAGATTCTAATCTATCCCACTGGTCATCGATATTAAAAACTCCATCGAGTTGTCCAGCGATCGGTCATGTCTTTCGATGGCCTTTATTTTTCGCTTCGCTCCTGTAGATACGCTTTTTTTGTATATGTTTGTAATTTATTTCTTCTTTTTCCTTGTTCTTTTTTTTGGAACCGTTAGGATGTTACGGTGATTTAAACTTTACGCGAAGAGCTATTGGCCGTGTTTCAATTTCCGCTGGAAATTCGGAATCTCTGTTGCGTTTCGAAAGGTTTATCGCTGTTTGGAAGGAAACAAACTGGTAGGTGGATACATGGTCTTTAGGGTTTCTTGCTTTAATTAATTCTGTTTAATTGTAATCGAAATTAGTTTTGCAAACGCTGGTACTTACTTCGATGCGCGATTTTTGTGGATCTTTGTATTTCGAGATGTGAACGGTTTCGAAGAATTAAGCACGATTTAGTGAAAGCATGTTCGGCGGATTTGCTTTGAAAGATACGGGCAAACCATATGGTTGTTGTAGATCAGCTTATTGGATTATTACGAGCTAATGCTTAAATCTGTGCGGTCTTCAAAGCAACTCGGCTTGAAGAGAGAATCTATTAGTTGCTTAGGAAAATCTATTTAATCTTACTGCTTATAGACTTATTATACATAAAATAATAAACTCGTGCAAGCAAACCATGGTAGAACGAATTATAAAATTTTCGATACAAATTTTTCGTACGCCAAAAATTCTTGCCATAAATCGCCAAACCTCTGTTCGGCTGTTCAATCTGCTACGCTTGGTTTAAAAGCAGGAATCAACAGTGGACATTTAATTTTCTTTACACATCCCGTCTTCGCCATCTACCGCATCTTCTAACTCCACCATATTTTTCCGCTTAACATAGCATTTCCATTCGTTTCCCTGAAACCATCCACTTCGAAAAGGTAATAAAGTGGAGCTCGAATTTAAATCCTCGAAATGTAGCAAATTCTCCGCCAGTTTTTCATCGAATTCTTTATATTTTACCAATACCTTTCATTAAACGTTTAATACCTTTCACGAGCCACATTCGCTCCAACTTTGAAACCAAACGTACCGATTCCTCTCGACGAATCAATCCGATTTCTCGTTCATCGATTCCTCCCGTCGCTGAATTTCGCACTTCGGTATAATAGGTACCATTTCTACTATCGTTTCCACTATCATCTCCAGGAAGCAACATTACTAATAGAATTCTGCACGAGAGGGAGCAAAAAGGAGGAAGAGAACGAGAGAGGGAAAACCAGAGAGCGAAAACCAGAAGACGCAGCTTCCGGTTCTTTCAACCGGACATCGTCGGCGCGGTGTAGTCGGCTTACAACTGGCAAGCGTGCTACCTAGACACTTGAAAATCTGCCAAAACACCGGAAGCACAGTTTAATCACGCTGTAGGTCTAGCGAAACGCTTCGAAACGTAAGATACGTAAGTAGGCGTTCTCGAGAGGGCTGCCAGAGTCGAGCTGTTTATTTCTTACATAATTTAATGCAGCCTCGAGGAGAGTCGCCGGAAGTGGCGTGGAAAGCGCGCTCGCGCGTACGCGACACTGTTGAAACGGAGACGCGAACAAGCAAGCAAGAGGCTGCGGGCATAAAGTAACGCCGGAAACGAGGAATTTGTTTTGTCGTGTGTGGCCTCTCGTTGCTGGAGAAAAAAAAAGGAAAAAAAAAGAAAGAAAAAAAATAAAGAAAAGAAAGAAAAAAAAAGAGGGTGGAGGCCTTTGCTTGGCCAGTAATTACGAAAAGCGACAGAGCAGAATTTGTATGCACGCACGCGCGGCCCGCTTCTATTTGGCATTCCGCGCCATCGCGTATTTATGCGAGCCCCGGAGCGTTAAAGTGAATTGAAAATTTCAGCAGCCCACCCTCTGGTTCACCGGTGAACGTGGTTTTCAACTTCCGTCGTTGCGGATTCCGCGCTCTTTCCTTCGTTCCGGCGCTCCTGCGCTACTGCGCGCGTGCATTTAATCGACCTTGCTGCATCATGATTCTGTTGGTCTTATAAGAGGATTAATGTTTAGATTTATGGAACAAGCGAATTTGTTTTTTTTTTGTTTTTTTTTTTTTATTTTATTTTTAAACGAGATACAGGTTAGGCAGTGTGATCTCAATTAAACGTGGTTAACATTAGGGCTGTCAATTAGTGAGGTATACTTATGTGTACCAAAGAAATTTAAGTGGTGTGTATTAGAAAAAATATATAATTGGAAGAAAATAAATTTTTGGTTGTGTCTTCTTATTGTCTAAAAATTCTCGATATTCGAACCCTTTTATAATATTGATCTGCCTATATCTGTACCCGTGCATTCGTGAAATCTAATTGTGCTCAAAGACCAGTCGTTTGCTGAAAATGCGAACATAAAATTGATTAAGTGCCTTTGCTTGGTTGGGAACATGTGTGTAACTTTATTTTCTGCACGGTTTGAGCTGTGGCTAGATGGAATGATCAGGTCAGAAGGTGAACATGTACTTCAGAGTTTGTGTTAATTGAACTGGCCTGGTTCGTGTACAAATGAAACACGACTATAGAATGTAACACGTTGCTACTCTAGGAATCGGTGAGTACAATCAAGATTCATTGGCCTTATCACTTAACTCAAAAGGTTAATCGAAGTTCAGGTTCGACATGTGTTGGCCATCAAATATTGAGAAGGTCATGGACGATAATTCTCAACGTCGTTCTTTCACTCTTATTCATCTTTATGCATAGCAGCAACACGTTTCTTCATTCTTCCCTGGTCTTTTACAATTTCATCCACTCGATTACATCCGATCACAGATTCCCACATGCATTCACACATTTTACGTTCGGTCCTATCGAATACGCATCTTCGTTCCGATAAAGATTGTCACTCGGTTCAAACACTCCCCATCCGCACCTTACTCGACCCAAACACTCTTCATTCGCACCTTACTCGGTCTAAGCACTCTTCATCCGCACCTTACTCGGTCTAAACACTCTTCGTCCGCACCATACTTGGCACAAACACTCTTCATCCGCACCTTACTCGGTCTAAACACTTTTCATTCGCACTTTACTCAGCCCAAACACTCTTCATCCGCATGTTATTCGGACCAAACACTCTTCATTTACACCTTACTCGCCCTAAACACTCTTCATCCGCACATTACTCGGCACAAACACTTTTCATCTGTATCTTACTTGGCCTAAACACTTTTCATTCGCACCTTACTCGGCCTAAACACTTTTCATCCGCACCTCACTCAGCCCTAACACTCTTCATCCATATCTTACTCGGCCCAAACATTCTTTCCCAATACCTTGTTCAACCCAAACGCTCTTTTCTCAAACTCTACGGTATCAAAAAATTGTTTATCGCTACTTTGTCACCATTTATTCCGTACCCCATTCCCTCGATTTTACCTCGAAACTCGTAACAACCCCTTAAAGCATCTTTCACGAGCAACCCTGTGAACCCATAAATAATTTTCGCGTGTACGCGAATGAAAAGATACGATTCAGAAAAAAAAAAAGAAGCATCGCTGTTTTATCTCGTGGACGCATCTGCGAGGAACAACGTTGCGCCGCAGAATCGAAGGGGAATACGAAATTAGCGCGGTATTTCACGTTTATGTGCTGCGAAACACAGCGCAAAAAGCGCAACTGTTGCGTTTTCCGCGACGGTGGTTCAGATTCAAGGAGTCGCCGGCCATAATTCAGCCGTTGCACTTTCTCGTTTGCTTAACCAGCGATTGTGCGATTACAGGAAGAGAAAAGGGAAAGAACAAATTCGAGGAAGAAAGGGAGAACGAATGGATCCGACCATGGCGGAGCAATAGCGGGGAATACGAGCACACGTTGACGAAATTTTACCTTCGTTTTCTGTTTGTGTGTTTCACGTTCTTGTGTTCCCTGTGGTTTTCTGTGTATACGCCCGTGCAGGGTAAAAGGAAGTTCGTCGAGATGCCGGGACACAAAATAGGGACGTCAAAACGTGAAAGCAGCCGAGCTTCGTGATTCGGGACGACGAATCCTGGCGGAGCATATAAAGTAAGACGATCCCGTGAAACAATGAATAACAAATGGAAATTGAATCGCGGTTACTAAGCTAAACGCGTATCGGATTATCTTGTCGGGACTTATGAATTATTAATGTCGGCCCGCGTCATAATACTCCACGGGACGTATGAAGAAAATTATTTTATCGACTATAAGGATTGCGCGCGAATATGTTGCGTGAGAATTTAATAATTCCATGCTGGTAGAAATGGAGACGCGATTGGTATGAATCTGTCTTCCGTGTTATGCGCTACGATGTGGGAAGCAGCTTGATTTTGTTGCAACGAATGATTCTTTATTCAATCTGACGAACGAATGATAAAAGGTAATGTTGAAGAGTCCGTGACTTAAACTGGATCGCAAAGACCGGCTATCGTGCCTGAGTTTTCAAAATGACTTATGGTTACTTATTAAATGACTGGATATTAGGTTCCAAAAGTTTCTTTCGTTTTATTGAGTAATGGAAGCATAATATTTTATGTTTCATAATATCTTATTATTTTATATAGGATTCATTCTGCTCCATTTTTTTCATCCATCTCTCGTTTAACAAATAAGGCTGAATGTTTATTTAAACATTGCCAGATGAAACCACTGCGTTAAAAAAGAAACTTTCGGCATAACCTAATATATTGTCTCCCTAGAATATTCTTAAGAATTTTCTTGGATATATTTTTTTAAAACCGATAACTGTTCAATCACTTATGAAGAAAGTATAGATACAAATTAATAAAGCTAACGTTATTCACTTATTTCTTGTCTCTCTCTCTCTCTCTCTGTTTCCATTAAACTTTATAAATTTCACATTCTTTCAGATTCTCAAAGCAATTATCTTTTTTGTAATTCTTAACTGGATTATCGGGGCTGCAGCTCTATGAAACTTGAAATTAAATGTCCTTTAATACATGTTGATGTAATTATATGAAAATTTATACAATTCTCTATTATCTCAATTATGTTTCCACTGGTGAAGAGCGAAATTGATTTCACGCTTATTAAACTTTAAAGGTTAAACAACTCTCAACCGACAAAGCAATTACCAACCCAGTTTTTTTTTTCAAATCACTTTAAACTTTCCAAACAAGAACATGGTTTCGTATTCGCGAAACATTCCTGGAACCCTGTCGCGATAGAAAATAAAGAACTCCACCCTGGATGCAAGACACGGTGCAGGGAAGCTGGTTCAAACGACACACGTCTATCGGGCAATTAACTTCGTTACGCGCGCATCCAGAGCCGGCCAATTATTCCGTGACGTTCTTCAGAGACCGCGGGTTCTAAAAAGTACATTGTGGTACTGGTGCAGTGTAGAGAGTCGAGCCATTGTGCTCGCAACAACAGAAGTTAGTAGTCTACTAAGCGCTTTCGTCACGTGCGCTCAGGGTTGACCGTTCCCACGACCACGGCGACAATTGTAATTAATGATGCTAAATTAGATTCGAGCCGGTTGAACTTCTTTCGAAAGTCTCTTAATGGTCTAACACAGCGATGGGTATTATCGCTGCGCAGTTAAACTTGCTAGGTTTTGAATCGAATCCATTTTGAAATCCTCCACTCGCTATTGAAATTGTTTAATCAAGTTGCGAACAATAATCGTGGACATTCTTTGTATGGAATATATGTACAGGAAGGGCTATACCTAGTATGAAAAGAAAGTAAAAAATGAAGAGTAGTATAGTTGATTTTTTTCTTTCTTTTTTTTATTTTAAAGTGAAAAAATAAATTGTTAATGTGAAATTGTTGTTCTGAAGTATTGGAAGAATAAGGTTACATTTGCTTAGAAGTACTATTGTAAGTTCTTATCTACGATTTCTTTAAAACTTCAGGTCCTTCGTTTCTTCTGTTCTCTATTTCAAATTCTCCGCCATTATAAAACATCATACATATTTCTTATTAAGTACGAAAGCAATTATTAAACTTTTTCTTATTCTATCTACAGAAAACTGTGCTACACGTTCAAGCTACCATGTAGCTATACCATTTTTCAATCGATTTCGTCCTAAAGAAAGGGCTAATAAATGAAGTAATATAATAAATAAATTTCAACCGAACTATCAACGATTGAAATATACTTATTCCTATCCAAGCAATAAAAATGAAAGGTACGTAAAAAAACTACATAATGCCTGAGAAACAAAGCTTTATCTATATGCTTAACACTAAACCTACCGACGCTTGTATCAAAGAAATTACAATAATAGATACTTGGAAAAATACGTAATGCACAAAAAATAAATCTGTAACCACATATTTGACAGAAAATTACAAAAAAATACTCAAAAGTGCTCCTCTAATAATTTATAAAATTTGAGTAAGAAATTACGAACCGGTCATTTGACCGCTTTGATAGCTTTAGTGTTAACAGAAAATCACAGAAAAATCACAGAAAAATCTCCCCAAACGTATCGCAATTAATTCATAAAATTTTTGTAACTCACGAATGAATCATTTTAACCACTCTAGTAGTCCCAATGTTAGACTCCGATTCTTCCAAAAGATTTATCCAAAAACACTGAACTTAATCCCTCAAAATGGACACCCCTTGAACAAAGTACAAAAGCGCGATTCAGTCGCGAGAAACCTCACCCCGTCCCGTTCCGTTTTCACCGATGCTCAGGATCCAACAAGGGCCGGTAATTATGTTACCAGGATAAGAAAATCGAGTTACGGGGCGTGCTTTCGTTATCTGGAAAAGTTTCTGCAGCTGCACATCGACTGGCCGCCAGTTCGGAGGCACGTAGCCGAGCGCAATCCCTCGCACTAATACACGCTAATAGACGCGCGCGCGTTCCAACGAGTTTCCTGTTAACAATGCATTCGAATTCTCGGACACGATTACCCGGCTGTAAGGCGTCGTAAAAGGAAACGTAAAACACGGGTACGTAGGACGTGCGACCGATCCTCTTGAAACTTTCACGATCCTGCACGACGAACCGGCCAGAAAGAGGGTTGCGGTGGAGGGTGGAAGGCGACGTTAACGGGGCGTCGTCATTCGTTCGTGTGCGGTGAAAACTTAACGTGTCTCAGACATCTTGAATAAGGCAAAGAAAAGGTAACGCGTTCCGCCCAAAGAGCTGTCCCTCATCGATTTTTTTTTTCTTCTCTCTTTCATCGACGAGACAGGTGGCGGAGACGTCGCTGACCTGACAGAAAGCGATTTCAGGAGAGGGTTCCAATTTGGGGAAGACGAGAAGTTTGAGAGGGTGTGAACAAGGGAGCAATGGACGAGTGTAGGTTTATGATGTTTCGATGCGGTGTCTGATTTTTTTTTTTTTCTTTTTTTTGGAAAGATGGTGTTTGTAACGCAGCAAAGTTTGGTTTTGGGGTGTTAGTGGACTCGCGGGGTAAAAATTGTGAGTGAATGGAGTTCTTTAGAAAGTTTGAAAGTAATGAAAGGAAAGTAAATGAAATCTATACTATCTATACTATATAAATCTATACTTTTTACTCATATTACGAAAAAAACGTCGATTTTTGTGTTCGCGCAAAATTGAAGAACTACTAAACCGATCTTCCTAAAATATTTAAATATTATTCCTGAATACTACATGATGGATATCGACTATGCAGCATGTCTCAGAAACGCCTTATTAATATATAATTAATACGTAAACATTTTCACGTGGTACAACTGTTCTGCAAGTTGAACACGTTCTGTTTACATTCGTAAAAAGTTCTGCAGACCACGAGATATAGACCCGTGAATACGACAGGCTACTTCGCGCGCGCATTCTTCATAGACTGGACTACCACGGTTACGTATCTTAGAAAATAATTTTAATAATCGTGAAACAGTCACGCTAATATCTTAGATGAAGCCGAGACGAGGGATGCTGGGTGAATAATAAAATGGAAGAAAAATTTTCTTTTTTCATTTGGAATAGAAAATCTACGTTGGACTATTTCAATATGTAATATTTGTAGAACAGAAGGAGTTCGAGTCAAACAGTGGACTTAATACAGTAATTTGGTTACTGGACAAACGTAACAAGACTTACGAACGTTAAGAGACAGTTTGAGCAGCAAGTTACCTTCAATGGTAGAATTGTAGAATCTTTAAAGTTTACGGCCAATTACGTACAACCATTGAAACCAGTCATATTGTGCAATCGCTACGTGATTTTATCTTGTTCCATAACCTATATCGATACATTAAGTCAGTTTACAAAACCAGTTTAAGTGCAATCCGCTTTCGGTGTAACTATGTCCAATTAATTTGAAAACCGGATACTTGATCGAGTGTCGCGTTACACATGAGTTAATCAATTAATACCTGATCAATTTTCTAGTCCTCGACTAAAAAATTAAAAAAAAATTTCTAGACAGAATATTAATTTCTAAAACTAGTCCATGAACATTATTCAACTGTATGCTGCTACATAGAAATCCTAGATCACTTTCGTTATTTTAATAATTTTGAACGATTTGGAATGATTTTCAATAAATTTAATAGTTAAAATTAAAATGGATACGTAATTTCCAAGTAACATATCGTTACGAAGGGTTAATCACTTATGATTGCAAATAAAATGACTCTATTTCACCCTCTCTAAAAAATAAAAAATCTTCCAGTTACTTATAAGATAACACCACCCCAATTTCTCTTGGTTAACCCTACTTATCTTCCTCCGGTCTATATAACCCGAAATAAAATTTATCTTTACCAATCTTTTTTCAAATTTATCTTCATAAATCCAATACTTTTAAATATTCCTTTACCACATTTAGTGTATTTAATTTTCGCGTTTGCTTTTTTAATATTGTAAACGTTGTAAATCTAAAATATTTTAAAATAAAAAAAAAAAACATTTAAAACAGATACGAACGTGTAGTGTAAAAGAAAAGCACAGCAGGATTAATAATAAAACTACCGGACAAATAACCCTCTGTTTAATTAGAAAAAAAAATCCGTGATTTTTCATAGAAACTCCATAAATTTTTAATCGTACATTTTTTAGTATTTTCCGTGGCTCCGCAAATTAAGTCTGAATATGAAAGTCTATTTTTTCGAATATCTATTATTATGATTTGTCCGGTACAAATAAGTATACTTTAATGTTTCGTAATTTTAGTGTTAAATCGCTCGCATAAGTCCTAAAGAAAACACCTATCTTCGAGGATCGAGATAACGATAATCAAATATGGCACGGGTATCACTTNAAGCACAGCAGGATTAATAATAAAACTACCGGACAAATAACCCTCTGTTTAATTAGAAAAAAAAATCCGTGATTTTTCATAGAAACTCCATAAATTTTTAATCGTACATTTTTTAGTATTTTCCGTGGCTCCGCAAATTAAGTCTGAATATGAAAGTCTATTTTTTCGAATATCTATTATTATGATTTGTCCGGTACAAATAAGTATACTTTAATGTTTCGTAATTTTAGTGTTAAATCGCTCGCATAAGTCCTAAAGAAAACACCTATCTTCGAGGATCGAGATAACGATAATCAAATATGGCACGGGTATCACTTTGCGCTGGTCGCAAATCCCTTTAAGATCAATCGACTATGATTTCGTGGCTGGAACCGAGAGCACACGCTCTTGATGATGATATACCGATGTGCACGGTTTTGATTATCCGTAGGACCGTCGTTAGCAATTTCCGTTTCTGGTTGCCAGAACGGCGTCGAATAACCACGAAGTACGGATGCCAGCGAGAGTTAAGCCGGTATTTCGTCTCACACGCGAATACGCTTGTAGTCGCGGTTCGGAACTCGATATACCGCATGCATTGAGTTAGAGAGAGAGAAAGGTACCGTGGAATCGTTTCCTGTTGGTCATGCATTAGAATCGTGGAGTCCATCATATGTAACTATGTACGTTTGCACGAAAATTTTGAGACAATTGTATTTAATCGTTTCGATCTTAGGCATACCGCTCAGAGACGTGGATGAGGTTGTTAATGTTCTCCAATTAAAGTCATATCAATTTTTATGCATTTTAATCTAATAAGTATTATTACCGACTTCGTATTGAAATTTTTAACAAATATAATAAAATAGAATTTAAAGTAGTTTTTTAATTTTTATATTTAATATTTTGTTACCTTGTAATTTAATCGAAGGTTAGTTGTTATTTAGCTGTTATTAATTGTACTTAACTCTTTTCCCTTGTATGAAGGATTAACACTTTACTTAGTTAAGTATCGTGTCCAAAAGTGCATAATGAAATCCGCAAAGCCAATCATCGATTAGGTCGCGTATTTGACTAATTCTCAAACACATTTTTCTTAAAAACGATGCTTTCGATACAATTTCGATATTTTTAATTTTCCTTTCATTTTCAGCCCTAAAATCTACACGACTTCATTCGTACCGTAATTCTCATCGCATTCGTACGTTGACTTCGTTAATCAGACATCGATAATTAAAATTAGACATCGGCCATTCCTCGCCAAGAAAGCTCAGATACATCGTACTCTCGTCAAAGAATTTTCCATTGGAAACATTGGAAACATTGTTTAACGCCTGACTATTTCACGACCTTCCCCAATATTTGTTCCAACTATAACAAAGACGAACAACCTAAAGAAAAAAAAAACCAAAGATAGAACTCTTTAATGCAGAATGTTAAACAATTCTCGGCAGAGCGGAGCAGGAATTCAAAGTTCGTCCAATACTTGCGACCCGTAGTAAAGTTAAGATTGCCAGGTCGCGCGTTCTAACGCGGCCGCTCCGTGACACAATAAAAACTTGCTGCCTGTCGCGGAATTTTCGCGTCCCCCTCGCATACGCCAGCTCGCGTTCCTCGAATCCTACGTACTCGATAGGGCAAAAAGTCCGGAACCTGTTGGAAATAAGGAGAATATGGCCGCGAGCTAGCATTCCTCGCTCGTCGATGTACAATGAGACGCGAGAATACCGAACGATCCACGAGGCTGGATCCATCTTGCGAAAAGCATCGCGAGTGTCGAGCGATTCTTCCGTCGAATGCGCGCGCCACAGTGACTGACCACAGGTCAAGGAATTCCGTTCGTTGAGATCCAATTTTCTTCGAGAATTCCGCCGAGTCGACGCCGGATAATCCGTCGGAGCGTGGAAATCTGAAAATATTCCATGTAAAATCGATACGGCCAAAGTTTTATTCTCGCCCGGCTTATACGCTCAAAGACCTCGAAGAGCTCGAGGCTGGTGTCTTGAGAGAATATCAGAGAATTCTTCTTCCTCGTGGAAAATGTAGAATTCGGTGTTTTACGAGGACATCGCGATTAGAGGAATGAATCAAGTTTATTCTCCACTGGGTTTTTATGAAACGATGGTACTGGCAGAGAAGCTGTGACCCGTTAGAGTGCATTACATCCGGTAGTGGCATCGTAAATCGTGTTCGCGCGAGGACGACTCTGTCGCGAGAAAAATCCTGAGTCTATCAAAATTTGTAGCCCGAAGGATGGTCGCTTTTGTTTCGCTCGTTAATTTTATGCGACGTCGTTCGTTCGACGGTACAGAGGGGGAATAAATGGAACGGAGCGTTTTTGCATTGCAAAGTTCGCGGGTGAGTTTGTTTATTTGTTCGTTGTTTGATGGGATTTTTGTTTTCTTTTTTTTTCATTGCGTACGCATTATGAAACATCAGATGGAATAAAAGACCTACGTTGTTGTTTCAATTATTACATTGCGCGCGTAAAAGCTCGGTTTTAAATTCGTACAATTGTAACGAAACATATTTTCGTTAGCGAGATAAGGAAGGAGTTGTGAAATTCATTAAGACTGGTGTTCAATTATTCAATTCGATGTACTCAATTATTTATTGTAACTCGCTTTGAGACCAAGGCTGCCGACACTACCATTTTATTAATTATAACACACCTGTATTAAATCATTCAGGAACGGACAGTATATAGTGTGATATATATGTTGGCCCAGTTATGTTTCCTACGCTTTTCATAGAAATTCTACAAATTTACAGGGGTGTATTTTCGAGATTCTCCACGATTCCCCACGATTTTCCACGATTTTCCATGATTTTCTGTAAAAAATATGAATCAAGATTTGCTTATCTTACGGTACGTATTTTTTTGAATACTAAGAAAAAATCGTTCAGATTTTCCGGGGTATAAATAAGTCTACTTTAATCGCAAAAAAAGAAAAAAAACAAAGTTAGTCCTAATTCCTCTTCTATTCTAATTCCAAGATTCAAAGCACTAACATCTACTGGTACTTATAAAAAATTATTAAAATACCAAAAATAAATCTCTCCTCGCGAGTAGCCCAAAATCGATCCCATAAAAATCAGTTTAACATAATTCTCCGCACATCCCCTAAGAAAAGCCTCACATATTTATTTCTCCGTACAAAAATCCCAAACACCCCTACGGTAAAAGAAACCCATCCTTCATCGAAACCGAACATTCATCCTCCGATTCAGCGACACCAATGATGTCATATGACGTCTGAAATATGAATCCAAGAGCAGGAACCTGGTTCCGGGTCTTTCCAACAGGGAAATCATAAATCATCCTAGGGACGGTCAAGAAAAATACGATCTCCGAAATTCGAACGGATAAGGCCGGCCATAAAATCATAGACCGATTAGTTCGATGGAATGTTGGCCTTAACCAACGAAAGTCTCGATTAGTTCGGCTTGATAGCAGCTCGCCGAGGTGTGGTTACAACTGGAATATCGCGTCTGGCTTACCGCCAGATTAGCGTGCCGATTATCCGCGTCCAAAACCCGTTTCTATCGGAGCTTCGAAAGGCACGGGACCAGTGGGTCGCGAGCATTAACCAGCCGACCCGATTACGCCCGTCTGTCCGTACTCCTATTTAATTTTGCGTTTCAAACTCTCCGATTTTTCGGACCACTGCTTCTCTACGTCGATCTCTTTTTTCTTTTTTTTTTTTT
>SMSQ01021024.1:0-17369 GCA_019453375.1 Ctenoplectra terminalis
TAATTTAGAAAGAGCTGCTTGTTTTTTTAGAAACTAACAATTACATTATTAATTTTGTAATATACTATCCAACACTATTTATTGAACCTAAAATTAAATGACGTTCGGTAAAACAAAGCTTTCTATATAAATTTAATCGTCAAAATTAAATTGCTATTAGATCAAGAAATGTTTCCACGAACATAATTTAGAAAGAGGTGCTTATTTGTGGGGAAACTAACAATTGCATTATTAATTTTATAATATACTACCCAACACTATTTATTGAACCTAAAATTAAATGACGTTCGGTAGAATAAACCTTTCTATATAAATTTAATCAAAATTGAATCGCTATTGGGTCAAGAAATGTTTCCTTGAACAAAGTACAGAAAACGATAGAGGGATAAACAAGCGATAAAATACTATAAGAAATGAAAAAATTACATATAGAGTAAGAGCGTGAGAGAAGCCGAGAAACTAGAGACGATCGAAGCCGCGAGAAAGAAGGAAATAATCCCTCGTCGCTGTTGGGATTTTGATCGAACCCAATTAATTCCTAGAGACGGCAACAGTAATATTGCTGGTGTCACAGCGAGTATCTCATCAATAGAGAGAGAGAGAGAGAGAGAGAGAGAGAGAGAGAGAGTGAGAGTAACTGGAATCACCAGTGCTATCAACGAAATTGAAATAATCACATAGAGGCAGAATTCTGAGCATCCATCGGTCACCCTAATATAATCCTGGCTAATGAATAGCAAACAACGATGTACACTTCTGGATAATACGGCTATGATTAAAGAACTTACTATTCCGCAGTATATGCTAGCATAAGGAGCGTTGTACATCAAATTAAATTCCGTGAAATTAGTATCCAAGGTTTCCAGAGAACCGTAGAATTGGAATATTAAATGCCAGATTATCTTAAGTGTCTACAATGCGAGGAACATATTCTTTATCTGTTTGCTTGGATAAAATAAAAGAGTTAATTATCCTTAATCGAAATTAGAAATTTCTTTACGAAACTGTAAGAGCTTTTATTTTAACGGAGACTTTAATCCTAACTGTGAGAACTTTTTTAAAGAGTAGACTGCGGATGTTTATGCAAATACATATTTTTATGGGACGTAGGTGAAGGAATTGAAGACTTTGGTGCAAAAACCGGGTGAGTCCAGATTTTAAAGGGAATATATCATAAAATTTAATTATATTAATATATAAAATAAATTTGATTAAATTATCTAATAAAAGAGAAATCGAGTAAAGTAACAGGCAATGTATAAAAATGAATAAAATTTTAGAAATTATAACTTTGTTAAAAAATGGACGTGCTCGGTTTTCCTCTGAAGTCTTCAATCGAATTTAGGCAAAAATTTGTTTTGTCGTTATAGGATTCTAAAAATGTACTTTTCATTTTGCATTTTTGCATAATACTTCAATTTTACGGATTACGTGCATATTTCTAGCATCTCTGACAAATAAGTTACTAATAGTTTTCTCACATCTTTTCCTATTTTTTCTAAATCACGCTCATTCGCGCATTTACACGCTTATGAACAGAACTCGAACCTAACTCCTGTACACAAGTCATTGTACGCTTAAAAAATTTAGAATAAAGAAAGGATCATATAGTTACAAAATAAATCTACGTCATAGAGAATCATAAATTATATTGATTTTTTAAGATCTTGCTGAAAGTCTACTTAAACAAACATCTCATTCAAGACGCTACGCCCTATGATTTAACACTAGAACTACCGGTGATTAAAGTAGACTTATTTGTACCAAAGAAATTAATACTATGACATGACATAGTTTCTGTATAAAATTAAAACAAAAGAAGCGTTTGAATTGACGAATATACAGAATTCAATTCAAAACTTGATGTCTGAAGAAAATTATTCATGCCGCCATAGCGGCGCCAGTCGAATTCAAAGGGTTAAACGTGCAATTAATTGTAACCTGCATTTTCGAAATTTATATCTTCTATCGCTTCTTTTCTTATATTCTGAACAACGAATTTTCTCCTTGCAAATCGTGAGTTACCCGTTTAATTTGAACATTTTGATCCTCAAACGCATATATGCGTCCATAATCCACACCAACAGCATTCCACGGCCGCATATATGCGTCCATAACAGTCAAAGGGTTAAAAAAAAAAAAAAAGATAAAACCCTGCGAAGGAAAGTCGACCCTTTATTAAACATTTTTAAATAAAATGCAGTAATAAATTGTAAGGTATTATTTTTTTACACCGATAACGTTGATCCTCAGAAAACACGATGCCTAAACGAGAAATCGCGCTTAACGCGTTAACGTTACGTTTTACTACATTTAAGTAACGTTTTACTCGCATAAACATTCGCGGTTTAACCGTAAGAAAGAGGTGATGATCGAAACGAAGCGAGAAAGTAGGAAAATCTAGATTAATGGTAAATATATGAAGCACCGTTTGGTCTACCAACAGTGAACGCACACTTGAGCGATAAATTGTCCGAGTTATATCATATTCTACAGAGAAACGTGAATCCATGTGCGTGAACGCGGCGTACAACACATACCGCAGCCGACCGCAGGAAAGCACGGGAGGGTAAGAGAAGTTTTGAGAGCACTACGAGGTATAGAAGCTCATCGACGCGTCAAAGTGGTCCCCGCCAATTTCATAGGAAGGTGAGCAAACAGAGGTTCTCAAACCATTCTTCCATTTAGAAATACCTTTACGTAAGAGTGCTGGAAATATCGGACACATTTTCATTTATCGTCAAAGCACAGAATCCTTCCTTTCATGATAACATTTTATTGAGAGAGAGAGAGAGAGAGAGAGAAAAAAAACGTATAGTTTTAATGAATTAAACCTTTAAGTCATATGACATGTTATGTATAAGTGGAAAATATACGGTGTAGGAGAAAATTGTGAGCTCGTTACATGTTTATAATTATTTTGATCAATAAGTAACTTATTGACGATAGAAAATTGCAAATATTTAATACGTAACGTATTTTTGTTATTTGCAGCCTTAATTTATAATAAAATTATATTCCTGATAAGAAAAATAAGCAATAAATATTCTAAAATAATTCGAACCCATAAAATTTAAAGGGATACTCGATAAGTAACTATTGAAGATAGGAATTTGCAAACATTTAATACGTAACGTATTTATGTTATTCACAGTCTTAATTTATAATAGAATTATATTTCCGATAAGAAAAATAAGCACTAAGTATTAAAAAATAATTCGAATACATAAAATTGAAAAGGACACTCAATAAGTAACTATTGAAAATAGAAATTTGAAAATATTTAATATGTAACGTATTTATGTTGTTCACAGTCTTAAATTATAATAGAATTATATTTTCGATAAGAAAAATAAGCACTAAGTATTCTAAAATAATCCGAACCCATAAAATTGAAAGGGACACTCGATAAGTAACTACTGAAGATAGAAATTTGCAAATATTTAATATGTAACGTATTTATGTTGTTCACAGTCTTAAATTATAATAGAATTATTTTTATAATGAGAAAAATAAGCACTAAATATTCGAAAATAATTCGAATCCATAAAATTTAAAGGACAATCAGAATTGCTTGATCTCAAAACATAATTTAACCCTTCGCACTCGTGAACTTTTTTAAGTTTGAAAGGACTGCTGTGAAAACTTAATGTTCTTACGGAAAGAAAAAAAGAAAATTCTAAATGTTTAGGATTTTTTCTCAAAACATTAATACGCAATAAAAATATATACGGTTATAAAATTGAGCGTACACTTACGTCGGTAACGAAAATCGGCGGGAAAATGAATGAAATCATAGATATTTTAGTTCAACGGCGCAATTTCATATAAAATCGAAAATGTTACAATGTAATTTAATAAACAAAAGGTACTTTGGAACAAAGCTACGCGAAAAATAGGAAAATATTTCACCATGTTTCGTCGAAAAATTAATTCTATCCATGCGGCGAGGTTTGCTGGGAACAATTAACAATAAAGGTTTCGCAACGAAATATTAATATGTTATATTAAATTCTATACATATAATATAATGTCATAAATCTCCATCTATGCGCTCAATTTTATGCGATATTTTTATATTTTCAGTTAGATATAGCTAAATATTAAATATTATTCGACAACTTTTTTTTTGTGAATTGTTATTCAAACTATAATATATATTCCGCAATATATATATTTATTTAAATAGTTTCAATAACAATTCACAAAAAAAAGTTGTTATCTAACTGAAAGTTGCTATATCTAACTGAAAATATAAAAATATCGCATAAAATTGAGCTTATATATGGAGATTTATGACATTATATTTCCAATATATATATATATATAGAATTATATGGAAATATTTTATATTAAAAACATCGCACCAAAGTATCAATGTTTTCATTAATTTTCCCGCCGATTTTCATAACCACTATAAGTGTGCGCTCGATTTTCTAACTACATATGTTACGGTAAATGTGATTAATCCGATGATTATGTATAATTGCCGGTTATTATATATAATCACCAGTAAGTTTGGTAAATGTGATGAATTCTTCAATATCTATCAAACTCAAAAATATTTTTCGCATCGTGTGAGCCCCGTCGAACCATTCAACTTTATCCTTAACACTAAGTTTATGGGCACTGATTGGATCATTTTGATGGGTTCATTAAAATACAGATATTTTGTAATATAATTAATTCACTTTACTTTAAATCAATCAATTTTTATTAATAGAGATTTATTTAGCATATTTTTCGTATATAAATTTTATTTCGAGCTTATAATTTCCGCTCGCACACTTGTTAAACTTAAACACGAAATTAGAGCTACGTCAAATTGACGGGTTCCGTAAATCTAGTGTTAAACACCCATATAAAAAAAAAGAAGTTATCGATAGCTTTCTCATGTCTGTTCTTGTTTTTCCAAATCGCGTATATTCGCACACTTACACACGTATAGTGGGTAAAGGAACTTTTTCAAGTATTTTCTTACATGGTACTATTTTATATTTATATATTTAAATATTTTTTTACGCGATAGAAAATTTAACATACTTGGACCAGATAAATATAATTACATTGAACCACTTTTTATAGCCACTCTACGTATGTGCGAAATTTAAATTACTTTGTTTAACACGTTGACTGCCGCGCGCATTTTACTTGGTTTGCCCATGGCGCCAACACGAATTTCTTATTATGCGATGTGTATCATGATGAAAACAAATATGTATATTTTCCTTGTACGAATAAAATTATTTTTGCATGTCCTTTATCGCATTAATTTCTTCAAACCATTATAGTAACAGTGGTATTGTTTGAAAATTGATCAGTATCGATATTTCCTCTAATTATGTATTTTACTATTGGTCGCGTCGCCGGTCACCGGTGACCCCTACGACAGTCAACGTGTTAATTACTACTTACTTTGTTTACTTACTAATTTAAATTACTACATTTAAAAATGGTTACGTGACTCACCCTATATATATTACAATTTTTAACCTTGCTACAGTCTTCGAAACTTACTCCAAGAGTAATTCCTGCTTTTTATCTTCTGCTTCTGTTTCCTAACACAATAACACAGCCCACGTCGAAATACGTAAAGCTGAAATCCGTGGATATGAAATAGAAGGTTACAGGAACGGAAATTAATTGGAAATTTTTCTTTAATGAAAGACAGGAATTGTAGAATGTCCATGGAAACATGTAACGCTGGGTATCGCTGGAAATTATCGATGCACGTCGTAATCGAGAGGTTATATAACTGTTACACAGCACGCGTACATTATGCAACGGTATTATTTGCGTACAGCCCCTATAAATCTCATTAGCCTTCATTAACGTTCGTCTGTAATCTGCATTAAATGAGCTCAACACTCGGCGAAAAACTAAGCGACCACTGTCAGCGTGATTATATTAAATCAGATTTGTTCTTCGACTGTTTATCGCGTAAATAATTTGAAGCCTAACAGTCACCCCTCCGCGATCGCGTTTATTATTACCTTCGATGACAGACTGTGAAGTTAATGTTACGTTATCACTATTATAGCTCGCTCGGAAATAGTAACCACGGTAAATTAGCTCAATATGTCAGACGGTATATCAGGGAAACAGAAACTCGTACGCAACTGCATGTAACTCTATTGAATTCCAATTATAGTCACAAATGACCTTATAGCACGCGTAACGACGTGCCGTAGGCTGGCAAAAAGAGCTTCGAGCTTATTCCGATTTATTTTTAGGCGTCTCCAGTTAGACAGAAATATTAATCTCGTGGAAAGGATATAACGATCTTCAGAGTCAGCTGATATTTGAAGAAGACGAACACTGAGTTAGATCTACTTTAGAAAAAGCTTATTAAAATTGACACTAAAATTATCAAAGTGGTCAGTTGATTTAAGCAGACTATGGATTTTTATGCAAATTCATGCATTTGAGAATATATCAGGTTGTCCCGAAAGTTTCTTCCGTTATCTTCATGCAGCAACTTCGTCTGGGCAGTGTTTATATAAACATACAGCCTTATTTGTTAAACGAAACATGATTGAAACGGTCGCGTATTACTTAATTATTTCCCGTATCATATATAAAATACACTATGATTTGGATATTTCGAATATTTTTTCCTGTTATTTTGCGTAATTTTATATTAGGTTGGTGCATATGAAATGTCGGATTTTGTTACTAAATAAGAGTAACCTCGTGTCATTTTTTGACCTTACCAATTTACAAAGTGTGATGTAATACCAAGGAATGATTAATATTCAATCTTAGAGCAAGTTTTTTTTATGTTTCACGCGAATTATTTTCCATCGGTGCTTTCAATGCATCGTTATCCAATGACGCTTCGGGTCTACCGCGTAACTCATTTTGTAAAAAAATTTGTAGAACAGAATTTTGCGAATTAATCCTGAACTTTTCTCTTGTTCACGATATTCTGTCTAAACGCTCCGTTTATGTTCCCAGTGATTTTTGTAGCATTATTCTCAAGTTTGTGTTGATATAAGAAACTTATACGAATATCAACAAAATTTATACTTTGAATAAATCTTTAAAAAGTGGCAAAAATGCACGATTTAGGAAAAAGTATTTCGAACATAATATGACTCTGATAATAGACAATCGAACTGCATAAAAGGTTATCTCATAAACAATCATACGGTGGAAACAGGAATACAAATATTTACATGTTATTAAAATCCGACATTTCGTGTGCACCAACCTAATATCTTTAAATTTTCTATAAATGCATAAAAATACGCCCAGTGATCGTTATTAAATATTAAAAATATTCTTCTTCTTAACTCTTTGCCTTAAGATCACGAGTCGCACGCGTGGCGCAGATTATTCTTCAAATATACTAAACACAAGTTTAGTTTTAACTTTAACTGTAATTTCAGTTTACAAGACTAAAAACTGGCAAATATAAAATACGTACAATATTCCAATACTTTGCATTTGATACAGTGTTGAAGCAGAAAACAGTTATTGCTAATATCTATGGATACTGAAAAAAATCCTAAGACAAGGGGTTAAAACGCTCAAAGTTCTATAATAAATTATAATTTTCTATAATATATTTTTTTTCTCAAAATGTCGTGCAGTTGATGCGACATTAAAACAAAAATATATATATATATTTCAATTTTTAACTCTGCTTACTCAACAAGGTTTACTCACCCTTGCTTTTATTTCCTAATTCCAAAAAAACCAAATCTTTGGCATAAAATTAAAACGAAGTATTAAACTCAAAGTGAAAAAACGCTTTATGAACAAAAAAAAAAAAAAAAATGACCAGAACACATTGTAGCTTTAGAAAAACATCCACGATACGAAATTTCGTGTTCTGACTGCTTTTGAGAGACCACAACACGTTCAGATGCGTTAAAAAATTTTGTAACAAGAAATTCCTATTTTTATTGTCGAGAAAGATGATCACAATTTTCATTCACGTCTTTGAATAATTGTAATATAGATTTGAACCGAACACAAAAGTCGAACCGACCCCAAATTTAGATACAACTGGAACCTGTCGGGAAAAAACATATTCGCCTGGACGAACAAGAAAATTTTCGAAAGCTGGTTAAACGGTCGCGTATTGCTGATCCAGTGGCGACGCTCCTAAATATATATTATGTCTCCGAATTATAACAAGCGTCCCGAGATTATGCAAATGTTTAATCGCGAAGGAGACCCGCTAATGGGAAGAAATTGCAGCGCTGGCGTCAGATTAAGAGTCGCCCTCTCAAGAACCAACCCTGCAGAGACAGCGAGAGCAACCTCCCTAAGAACTCCTTCTTCCCTTAACCGCTCGCACCCCTTTCACTCCACCCTGCTTGTTGGCTCTGCCGAGATAAGGATTTAATTTTTGGCCACCTTTAATCCTAATTCCGAGTTACTTGGAAAACGGCCACACCACGCCTCGGTGCGCTTACCCCTTTCCCGTTTTTGATCTTAACCGCGAGCGATGACGAGTCGTACCACGGGATAATCGTTATTTTCAACCAGTTTCTCCTTTTATCGGCGATAACATCAATTTCTAAGTGCCCCCATTTTTTTTTTTATTGGCAATCGATTAAAGACGTGAAGGTGTTTCAAAGCCATAAGTGAGAATTCATGTTTCATGCTTGGAACGAAGAAAAATGGAGATGAAACATGTAAATGTGAGTGTCTATTTTGATAAAAATTAATAGATTCTTTTTTAAAAGTAGTATGATAGTTGGTAGAAGAAAAATGGAGATGAAACATGTAAATGTGAGTGTCTATTTTGATAAAAATTAATAGATTCTTTTTTAAGAGTGGTATGATAGTTGGTAGAAGAAAAATAGAAATGAAACATATAAATGTGAGTGTCTACTTTGATAAAAATGAATAGATTCTTTTTTAAGAGTGGTATGATAGTTGGTAGAAGAAAAATGGAGATGAAACATGTAAATGTGAGTGTCTATTTTGATAAAAATTAATAGATTCTTTTTTAAAAGTGGTATGATAGTTGGTAGAAGAAAAATGGAGATGAAACATGTAAATGTGAGTGTCTATTTTGATAAAAATTAATAGATTCTTTTTTAAGAGTGGTATGATAGTTGGTAGAAGAAAAATAGAAATGAAACATATAAATGTGAGTGTCTACTTTGATAAAAATGAATAGATTCTTTTTTAAGAGTGGTATGATAGTTGGTAGAAGAAAAATGGAGATGAAACATGTAAATGTGAGTGTCTATTTTGATAAAAATTAATAGATTCTTTTTTAAAAGTGGTATGATAGTTGGTAGAAGAAAAATAGAAATGAAACATATAAATGTGAGTGTCTACTTTGATAAAAATGAATAGATTCTTTTTTAAGAGTGGTATGATAGTTGGTAGAAGAAAAATGGAGATGAAACATGTAAATGTGAGTGTCTATTTTGATAAAAATTAATAGATTCTTTTTTAAAAGTGGTATGATAGTTGGTAGAAGAAAAATAGAAATGAAACATATAAATGTGAGTGTCTACTTTGATAAAAATGAATAGATTCTTTTTTAAGAGTGGTATGATAGTTGGTAGAAGAAAAATGGAGATGAAACATGTAAATGTGAGTGTCTATTTTGATAAAAATTAATAGATTCTTTTTTAAAAGTGGTATGATAGTTGGTAGAAGAAAAATAGAAATGAAACATATAAATGTGAGTGTCTACTTTGATAAAAATGAATAGATTCTTTTTTAAGAGTGGTATGATAGCTGATAGAAGAAAAATGGAAATGAAACATGTAAATGCGAGTGTCTACTTTGATAAAAATGAATACATTCTTTTTTAAGAGTGGTATGATAGTTGATACTTTTCTAATCGAAATTAATGTAAGAATTGAAGCTTGTAGGGTAATTTCGAGTGAGGTGATCTGATTTTGTGTAGACCATGAGAATTAATTGAGTATACAATGTACATATTTTCTTTTTAAAAAAAGTGGATCATCACATTATGGTGAAATGTAATCACAAATTATTTAATTTTCAACCGGTGTAATTCTATCATGCCTTGTACTAATAATCACCTATACTAGATATGCAGTGCCTATTTATTTAATTGGCCACCCACAAATATGTAAATTTTTGTGACAGAAAATTTCTGGAATTTTCTTTTTTTACTAATAGACTGTGGATTTTTATACAAATTCATATTTCTATGAACACAATTAAAAAAATATAAGCTACATAGGCAATTGTTTTGTTCGTTGAACAATTTGTTTACGTATTTCTGCTCGTTATTCCGTATATTTTTGTATCTTCAAATTTTGCATAAATGCATAAAAATCTGTGATCTATTAATTTTCTGTATATACAGTACCTACTCAGTGAATTGGAACCACCCATGAAAATATAAATTTTTGTAGGAGCAAGTTTCATGCAGAGAAGAATTAGTACAACAGTACTTACAACTTTGTTAGCATTTTTCTTTATCAGTTTTCTGTAAACACAGTATTTAGTCATTCAACTGGGACCACTCGCAAAAATACAAACTTCCCAAATATCGCAGGTAACATGCGACACAATAATAAAACATTAAAAATGACACCAATTCAATGAGTAGATACTATGTAAAGTGGAACGTCGAGTATCCGAATTAATTGGGATACAAATCCGTCCGAATAAGTGATTTTTCTGATGATCGGTCTGAAAGAACCGAACGAGAGAAATGGAGCACAAAATGTAAACTAAACATTCTTAGTTACCGCCAAGTTGAGGATTCCTCCTGATATAAAAACCGTTTTCGTAAAATCCATTTGTACAAAGCCCGATCTAATTTATCATCGTTCGCTACTTTCAAACTTTTGTGGGAGCGAATATTGCTTTCGTCCAAGTTCTTTCGAAACTCTGATAATTTTGACCCGCTATTTTTAATTTTGCTGGTTGTAAAATTTCCAACATTGTATTCTTTGGCTAAACTAGACGCGCTTTTACCCTTTTTTTAAACGTTCGGTAATATCTAGCTTGTCTTCATCAGCGCCACTCTTTTTCTTTTAACGCTCGTGATATAAACGAAAACTGTACGCACGCGTTAAGCTCAGACAAGACACTGAAATGAGGTTAAAACGGGAAAGATACGTGTTCCAAAATTCGAACATTATTAGATACGTAGTTTAAAAGTGTAGTACACACATATGTGACTGATTCTGTGTTTAAATAATCGGCGCCCTAATAATCGACGTTCTACCGTACCGTGATTGTCTTTGGCCAATCAAATATGTAAAGCTTCCTCGAAAAAACATTAATTCCAGTTTTTCATCGCAAAAGCCTCTGTTATAAATTAAACAAACAAACGGATACGTTTCAATTTTCCATCTCTGGGGAAACGTGTCAAGCATTTTCTCAATCAAATAAAACAACAACGAATGAGGAAGGCGAACAAGCGTAACACGGTGAGAACGTTTCCGACCGGCTAATTGAAAATGTTTCATCGTCTAAATTAATGTAAATATTATTATTCCTTTCCATCGTGGCGCGTCACTTTTTCGGATAATCGCTCGGATGATAATAAGAACCTCTTCTCGGCGAGGCCGTCGTATTTTAATACGTCGCCGACTGGCAAGAGACAAAATTTCTTGCCAGGAAAGGGCCCTTTAGTTTTAATCTCGTTACTTAAATTCTATCAAGGGGATAACACCTATTAATTCGTTCCCAGAATGAACTCGTTAAAGAAGCTCAACTTGGTCGCGATATAACTTTGTTAGCCCGGTGTGCGTGAAAACATTCGACCACTCTTTGATCACGGGTCGGAGAGAAATAATCGGGAATGTAATCGCCACGAAAAATGCAGTTATCCGCGGCAAAGTACTCTGTAATATCGATGGAATTTTGTATTAAGAATGTTTTGCATTTAAGGATACTTCGATAGCTATTTTCTCATTAAAATGAAAAAATATTTTTTAATAAAGACAACTCGACCCTGCCACGGTCCTCGAATTATTTTTTACCTAAGCGCGCTCTCATTTTGTTAAAAAAAAAAAAAATTCTTAATTTTAATAAAAGCGTGTCTTCGACGCTTGGCAACAGATTTTTTTTATATTCTTCTTAAAACTAGGAAATTTTTCAGCGAAAGAAAAACTGGATTGGGCGAAAAATGACGCGAGAGCCGTAACAGGGTTAAGGAATATTTTTGCATTCGTATAGAGGTGAAATAATGGATTAGATGAATTTAATAAACATTTCTTTATTTTCGAAAGTCCAACCGATTCGAAACGTGTCTTGCATCGGGCTGATATATTCGTCCGTTAAAAAAATATCCACGAAGCCTGAAAAAAACATTTTCCACGCGAGAGCAAACCGAATGTTTTACCAAGGCAAGCAACTTTTTTAGGGAAATTTTTGTTTTCACCGACTATTGTTATCAGGTAGCTTTTCTGGCACAATTTTTCTTTGTTAGAAATGTAAAAAAATATACCTTTTCCCATACATGAGTCTATATTTTATTAAAATTTCCCATTATATCAAATATAGTTACTAAATGTGTGCGGGTACCTAAAAACGTTAGCTAGAGTCAGAATTTTTTTCGAGATGAGTTCAGGTACTGAAAGTACTTCGAAATTCTCTAAAATCTCGATATTTTCGAGTTGCGATATACTTCTGGGATCTAACTCGATCCGATCCGTCTCGATCATCGAGTTTTCAACATTTTTAAGTTCTTGTACACTTCTAATAATTATTGTTATTAGTACATCATTTAAATAACCGGAGGAATAACTCGTAAGCGTTTTAAATTAATATTAACACTTTGCACAATATTAACACTGTCACCTATGGCGACATGTATAATTTTCTTCAAGAATTAAATTGTAACACTCTATTCATGAATCTGTATTTTAAAAATTTTATTTACTCAGCACTGTACTAATACATTTTATTATTATACTGCTGTACTGATACCAGACGGTCCATTCATAAGAATTATTGATCGAACAATTTTCAAATCAAAGTGAGAAACTGTAATTATAATTTTTTTTTACTATGAGCAAAGGAAATTTCGATTACAGAGAGTTAAGTTAACATTAGAACTACCGAACAAGTCAAAATGACTTGTTCATAATTTCTTATAGAAATTTTATCAATTTACAATAATTAATTTTTGAGGATTTTCCACAATTTTTTGTAAAAAATATGCATAAAGAATTGTCACCCTTATTATAGGTATTTTTCGAAATACCTATAATTTTGATTTCTTTGATACAAATAGCTACTTTAATCGCCAGTAGTTCTAGTGTTAAATTTTCTATTTTCCTCGATTCAGTTTATTTTTCATTTTGAAACGAAGAAAGTCAACTAAATAAATAGAAAATCCTAAACATTTATAATTCTTTTTAACACTACTTAAAAACAACACTTAAGTTTTTACAATAGTTCTATGGAATTTAAAAATGTATAAGAGCGCAAAGGGTTAACTTTTTTGTGAAAAAACAACTCGATAACCTGCGTAATTTTTAACCGATAAAAATACTGGCTAAGAAAATAGAAAATCCTGACTCGAACCTAACCGTGGAATATTATTACAATTTGGAATTTAAAAATGTTTAAGAGTGCAAAGGGTTAACTTTTTTGAGAAAAAACAACTCGATAACCTGCGTAATTTTTAACCGATAAAAATACTGGCTATGAAAATAGAAAATCCTGACTCGAACCTCTATAATATTATTACAATTGTAAGAAAGAATTCATGGATTCTTAAGATTTTCTACCGTGATTAATTACTTTGGCTGTCGCCAATTTAGTTAGTGATCTACAAAAAATGTCCAAGTCTTAATTAAAATTTAAGCAACTTGCAGTACCCTTCCCGATACCGATTGACGTATCGAGAATCCACAAGAGCACCAGACTGCAAACAAGGATTATAGGATTACGAGCTTTCATCCTAAGTCAAGGACGAGAGCAACGTTCTTACGTTGCATATCTACATGCAGCAGGTTTATGCAAAGTGTATGTATTTCAACGGTATTTTTATCCATCGATATCTTACAACACCTTAAAGGGAAAAATCGATTCTTGAAGCTTAAATTTTTAGCTCCTGCTAACTTTAACCCTTTCACTGTCATAGTTTCTTTTTCACAGTAAATACAATGTGTCTACGCTGAAGTGACTCATAAATACAAAAAAGTTGTTTCACTGTGCTGGAATTATCTTTAGGATAAACATATATCTTATTTATTTTCATTATAAATACTTCTATCTACCTTTAACCTGTTAAGTGCGGAATTTAAATCCAAAGGCCACCACAGAATGCGGAGTTAAAAACAAGCGATGACGTGTATACCCGTCAAACGCAAGGTAAATGGTCCTACTATAAATGTTTACTATTATTAATAAACATTAGATTACTATATTACTAATATAGTAAATTATTAATATTAATTATATTTTTATTAGTCAGAAAAATTTATTTTACATGGCGCGTGTACACGTCAAACACACTGCAGAAGGGATTCGGCCTGACGTGTATACACGTCGAACGCACTTAACAGGTTAAGGGATGATTCCTGAGATGATTCCAAGAAACTGTTTCCTTCGCGAAAATGTCGAATTCGGTTTTGTTAACGAGTTATTAACCCTCTATGGCGCTGTGTGACTTGAAAGTTAGAAACTAATGTTCCTATATCTAAAAAAATTAATTTTATTTAGTTATCACTGTACTATTAAATCTGATTGCTATATTACTGTACAATGATACCTACATCTGCAGAAATTATTAGTTTAAAAATTTTTAAATCAAAGTGAAAAACCGCAATCAATCCTAATTTTTTCCCTGACAAGCAAACAAAATTCGGGCCATAGAGGGTTAACGAAGAACACTGTCCTCTACAAACCAGCTAAGTTTCAAATTTTTTTGAATTTTCGGGTTACCCAACGTCCCTTGTTAGTATTTTTTTTTATTAATTTCCTGTGAATTAATTGGCAGTGTTTAGTCATTGAACTTGGACCACTCACAATCGAAAAACTATAAAATCTTTCAACCCTCTGTTGCATCGTATTACAAGCATGCAATATATTGTTTATTTTAAATTCCTTTTATTCCAATTGATATTTCGTTTGATGTAACTAATTTGCCACTAATAACACACATCTTATCTTCTATAACGTCTCCTTAGATAAATTTGTTAAAGAAAAAAAAGCTTTATCATTTTCTAATTTCTTCTTATTATCGCTATTCTTATTATTATCTTCTTATTATTTCTTATTATTATCGCTAATTTTAATACAAATTATCGTGAACTCTCACGTATTTTATTTTAAAATTCAAAAAAAAAAAAATCGTGCAACGAAGGATTAATTTACCATTCTACAAACTTTGCACAGTACTAATAGCCCTTTCTCCTAATTTTATCAAAACTAAGCGTTAATTAAATTCCTAATTATTAAAAATTCGTGTCGAAGAAGAACTAACACAAAAGAAGCTTTAAAAAGTGGCGTTAAAAAGAGGCTGATAAAATTATTAACTGCTAAAAGAATCTCGTTATTGCGTATAGGAGGAAACATTTACATGAAGAGTGTAACACTTTGAGCGGATTAATGAACTCTGCACGCGCATTAGCAGAATTTTCATCCTCATTTCGTCACGTTATATCGCGAGGCAAGCACCACGGTGTTCCCTGTGAACGAGCGTTACCCAGTTGTACAAACAATTAAACTAATTGTTAAAGTGATAAATACATATGCGCGCACAGTATATTCCCCCAGGATCGATATACCCCGTGTACACGGGGTGTACCTGCGTACGTACTCAACTATACAGCAAACACGATGTTACAAGAGCTCCTCTGAGTGGCACGTGTTGTTCTTACTCGCAACGTGAACACACGTAACACGAGCGAGAGAGACGGCTTGACATAGACAGAGATACAACAAGATATAAAAGAACGGAACGAAGATTCGAAGGGAATAATCGTCGCGTTACGGCCAATTTAAACAAAACACCACCCTAAGATTCGTTTACGCACCATTTTAAAAATTCTAATAAAATGTTTCAAGAAACAATCTGAAACATTTTCATCGAAGGCTCATGATGGATGAAAGGCGCATAACAAGGAACAAATGTAATAATTTTCAATTGAAATAGTTCAATGTGCAAAACTAGCAAAGTACGACGCGGTTGATCGATGAAATTGCGATGGTGTATCGTCATTTTCACGTAAAATGCATACCTCATTACTCTCGGCGGCAGCCTGTACCCTCTGCACTAGATTACGTGTAAATTGAAATGGAAAATAGTCCACGCGCCGATGCGGATGTTTATTCGCCGTGTGCATGTTTAGTTCCGCCGGAAACCGTTTTCACCCCTCGCTGCAACACCGGTTATTCGTCTATCGAATGGAGGGAAAAAGGATCGTTTAAGCGACAGATTCGATCTAGGGACAGTTTAAAGTTCGGATAAAAAAGAAAATTATACCTAGCGTGTCGACATTGAGATGTGTGTATTGTAATTAAAATTCATTCTGCTGGATTATTACTTTATATATTGAATAAAATATATCACGTGAGAAGAGAAATGACTCGACGCCGTAAGAATTCTTTCTAATCTTTTGAAAGGTTAAAGAAGAATCTTTTGTAACACGGGACATCACTTAAGTGTAACACGCCGATTATAATGAAATTTATATATGAGATAGTGTTTATAAAAGTATTTGATGCGCGTATATATATTTTTTTATTTTTTCTTCCAATGATTAATATTTAAAAGGTGACAACAGCCCTCAAAGTTATGGGTGAAGAATATATTTTTCTCAATATTTGAGAAATTTTTATGTCTTGTGTTATACATAAAATGTAAATTATTTGTGTCCAACAGGTGTCGGAACGTAATTTCTTTTTTGTACTGGCTCTTAGAACGGATATCACTTAAGTGTAATACACCGATTTTAATGAAATTTATATATGAGATATTATTTAAAAATATTTAAAATATGTATTTTTTTGATCTGCAATCATTTATACTTAGAGGATGAAAACAGCCCTCAAAGTTAGGGATTAGAAATATTCTTCAATATTTTAGAAACTATTCATTTCAGAAGAAAATGATTTAAACAGCAATGTTGTAATTTTTTAACAGATTTAACTGTGTAATAGTGTGAACAGTTTCTGAAATATTGAGGAAAATATATTTTTCATTCCTAACTTTGAGGGCTGTTTTCACCCTCTAAATATAGATCGCAGATAAAAAAAATGTGTTAAATATTTTTTAAACACTATCTCATATATAAATTNCATCACTATATTACTAATATAGTAAATTATTAATATTAATTATATTTTTATTAGTCAGAAAAATTTATTTTACATGGCGCGTGTACACGTCAAACACACTGCAGAAGGGATTCGGCCTGACGTGTATACACGTCGAACGCACTTAACAGGTTAAG
>SMSQ01021025.1:0-13115 GCA_019453375.1 Ctenoplectra terminalis
CCTTAACGGACGTAAGTTACTTGTGACGCGACAACAGTACTTTATCGTTGCGGTCGTATGGCACGTATGAGGTGACAAGACGAATCGTGCAACAGAAATTCCTTCGTGTTGGAGATTGTTTCAAAAAATATCGTACATTGGAAACTTATAAACAATTATTTGAAACTCATACGTTTGTAACACTCCTTTGAAAAATAAATAATTTCTGACAAAAATGTTGTTCTTACAATACTGAAAATTGTTTCCCATATTTACTGAAAACAACTACAACCTAGTGATAAGGATTAGAGTTGTTGATCGATAAGCAGACTAGATTTTTACGCATTTTTTGTTTCCGATTTTCCGATTCTACGTCGCTGGAATCGAAAACGAAAGCGAGGCGGCCGAAAAGATAGCGAGTAGTCATAAAATGCGTCGCGGCGGTGTGTAGAATCAACATTTTTTACCGTTTACCTCTCTTCGCGGTATCTTAACCCTCTATACCTCGAATTTTGTCCGGTTGTTGGAGAAAAAATTACGATTGATTACAGTTTTTCACTTTGTAGCGCGTTTTAAGAAACTTTAGTTAACAGAAGGCAACAAAAGTGAAGCAGTAACGGACGGACGATGAGACGATGAGTCGATGCATCGCCAATGATTGTAGAAGTGCGAGGGAGGAACAAAAAGAGACTAGCGAGGGTTTTCCGGTATGGAAAAGGGTCAGTGCGGAAAGCAGTGTATTGTGTCGAGAGAATTGGAACGTAATTGATTATATGTCTATCCGGATCATTGTAACTCACGTAAACCTCGATCGTTTAAATTAATTAAACTTTGATATTTTACATTTAATAAAACAAAACAACTCTATATTTTAGTTTTCTCCAAAATTACAATTCAAATAGGAAACGGTAACTAAATTTTACGCGTGACGAATATAGTCGTCGCGACACAAAATACTGGCATTCATCCATGACGGATATAATCGTCAAACACAGCCGACCGGTTAATAACGTTTCGCGTACCTAGGAGCGAAAGTACACTCGGGGGGCAGTTCAACCGGCACGTTTTTTTCTTACCCTCTTAGACAGCCTTAGTAAAATCCAGCTTTTAATCTGTTCACTCAAGACGTCGCAAGAAAATTGTTTTCCCCTCCCACTCCCAAACAGAACGAAGGCTCGCCGTCTACGTACTAATTATCCATGGCTATGCGAAAGGAACGTTGGCAAGCTCAAAGAGGAAAAGCTAAACCACACTGTGCCCTTTGTAGGCGCACTAGGAAATTATTGCCCTGGGAAATGCGAGAATAAGCGAAAAGACTCGAAGCGGTGGAACAAGTGCCATATTGAACTGAAAGCATCCGTGATGAAGTGGCGTGAACATTGTTTGCTTCGATGAAAGCGTTAGAATGATAATCGCATTAAATATTACTTCGCCGATTTTAACCCTCGATTCTACGTTATTGACTGCTTTATGATGCCTGGATAATTCAATATCGAAGCCGCTGCGAGCCACCGCGAGCCACTTCGTAGTTGGAAAGATATTTTTGCTTATTTTCATCGCGCCTTCGTATAAAGCTACCCGGTTATTTGAAATCATAAAAATTATAATTTGTACGATCGTTGAAACATTGTTCTTTAACGGTTTAATGGCCCATGTCTACGCGGTCAAACGTCGCCGGGGGCCGGGCAGTACATAATGTTAATTTAAAAGATCTAAAATTAAACACGGACAATGGAACAATAATTATCTAAAAGACGTAGCGATGAAATACGAAACCAATAGCAATATACACGCTTTTTTGCGTTCATCAAGCATCACACAGAAAATGTGATACCAGCCAATAACTTTCGACGGTAGCATCACACACGTGTTGTGTGAGCAGCCATTAAAGTGTTAATAGACTATGGAATAGGTGAGGAACGTGCGGCATCCGTGAGTTTCTTGCGCGGCCTTTGTAAAAGCTAGCTCTTGTATTAATTAATATTTAATTGTACAGATTAGGCTAGTTTTATAAAATTAATGGAATTCTTTACTACATTCTTAAAAATATCAGTTTGTATCAAAACTCATAGTGCAGACGTCCACCTTTTTACCATTAAAGGCCACATTTAAATTAAGGTCGCTGTAATTTTTTTAATATTTATTTAATTCCATTANGGGTAGGCTTCGTGATCATTTTTTTTTTTTTTATTACGAATCAATGTTTATTTTATTTAATTTAAATTTAAAGTTGCATCAACCCGAATGGGTTATTAGCAACCACGTAATTTAACCGTCNAACTTCCAAACTGGCCTAATCTATGGGTTTGAAAATTAATAGAATTATAATTTTTTAAATATTTATTTAATTCCATTAATTTTCAAACTAGCTTAATCTATAGGTTTGAAAATTAATGGAATTAAATAAATATAAAAAAAAATTAGAATTCCATTATTAATATAGAATTTAATAGTTGAATTAAATAACTATTAAAAAAATTATAGCGACCGTAATTTAAATGTGGCCTCTAATGGTACAAAGGTAGACCTCTGGACTATGGGTTTTGATAAAAACTGATATTTTTAAGAATGTAGCAAAGAAAAGTAGAATTTTGGTAAGAAAAATTATTTCTTCTAGATAGAGGAAGGTTAATTGATAGGAGGAAAGTTCCGAATATGGAAAGTATTAATAATTAATATTAATAAATCATATTAATAACGACCATCCCGAGATTGTCTTTTCGCACGTGAAGAAAAATGACGAAGCTGTTCTGGTTGTAATGTTCCAAAGTAGAATACACCTCTTTCTTAATTAGATACTACATCAACCCCTATTTGGAACCCTTCACGCATTAACCTGTTCACCGGGTTATTTTTCAATCGGAAGCTCCTTGGTATTCCGAGTTAAAAATTAATAGAGAAGAATTCATTTTAGTTAGATCGATCTTGACCTCTTGATTTACAACCACGAGTCACACTCGTTACACTGCATTATACGAACGCAATAAACGCGCACTATATTTACGATAAAGTTTAGTTTTATCTTCAACTGTAATTTTAATCTATAAGACTGAGAATTAGCAAATATAAATTATGCATAATATTTGAGTGTTTTGCATCTGACACGGTGCGAACTGAATGGCTATTGCTATTCATATATGGATACTGAAAAAATAATAAGGCAAGGGGTTAATTCTCGCAAATGTAAGCGTACCGTGTTTCCAGTGAAAATATAACGATGCACTCACGAGCGAAAGATTCTCGAGAGAATCGATTATTACGGCCAAAATATCGGTAATCGGCGTGACGAGTTTACTCGGTTAAATGTTTACGCGGTTGACTGGTTAAATATTATTCTCTTCTAATATAAACAGCACCGTAATTTGGACATTTTTAATATCTATTCATGTTAAGTGTATTCTTTAAATTTTGCTTCTTTAAATTTTGTATAAATGCATTAAAATCCACAGGCTTATAGTTTTGTTATATCGGAGTCGAGTTGAAATAAAAGGGAATTAAAGGAAACGCGAACCGGATTTTTGCATATCGTAATAATATTTCCGGGAATAAATGATACACAAACACTCTAATGAGCAGGATGAAAAATGTTCAAGAATTATGTATTCAAAGTAGGAAAAGGATTCCCGTGAAGTGAATCTTTAAAAGGACGACAGAAAAACCGGGAAACTTGGAAAAAGATGAAAGCTATCAGTTTAATCCGTGACACGACGCCACGTATCGTTTTCAAACATAGAACGGTACCGAGTTTACAGCGCGGCATCTTCAAACTTTGCGAGGCAAATAAATTTCGATGCTAATAAAAAATGGAAGCTGAAAGTTCGCCGGCTGATGCATTTTCGTCGAGAAAAACTAATTTGGAACGTGTTACGAAGTTTCGTCGGTAGACCGCGGCTTCAGATTTTCCTTCCGAATTTCCATCAATTTCTCTGCGATTTGAATAAACAGGAAAGAGAGAAAAATAAACACGATAAACCACAGATTGTTTAAACAATTAAATAATCAAAATTTTCCACGAAAGAATAGATTAACCTTTTGAATTCAAAAATTTTGAATGGCGTGCGTGTATTATACACAGCTTGTTTATTACCATAAATGGTTTATGGTGTTATGGTATTAATTACTATTAACCCATTATGACCAAAATTTTATTAACTTATCATTGAAAAAAAAAAGAAAAAAAAAAATTCATTACTATTTCTCGCTCTGATTTCAAAACTTGGTACAGTAATCAAATTTAACGGTACAACGATAAGTAAATAAAATGAAATTGAAAAAAATATAGACCCACGAGTCACTTCTAAGCTACATTCTAAGCGTTCGGATTAAATTCTCAAGATTTCAACAAAATTACAACACACCTTAAAAGAAACAAACAACATATTTTATGTCTAAAAAATTGAAAACTTTTCCGCAACATAAAAATTCAATTTATCTTCATACAATCCAACTTAAAATTTCCTTATATCGAAGAAGCGTTCATAGCGAGAACGAATCTAAACTTTGACGAAGCGAATATTTATTAACCGTGGAGTGTTGCACGCATTCGCATCGAGGATGCTCGAAAACTGATAATCGAGTCGTTAGAAACACCGTATTTCTTCCCAGTGTAAACTCGAATCGATGGGTTGCTTATTAATATCGCGATACGACAAGGGTCATTATTTCAAGAGCCACGTGGACCGGGATCACCTTCATCCAGGCAGTTTCATAAATCCAACAGTGCGGGACGAGAATTTATACTCGGAACGTGACGCTGGCTCGCGATCAGCTTGCGAACCGTATCCATGAACGGGGAAAAGCGTACTCGGGCACAGATTTGCATAAGTCAGCCGATACGAAGCACCGGCAGATGACGGTTCCGTGACACGACTCGTCGTAACGCAGGGAGAAACGATTCTGGCTATCGACTTCGACGCACACGTGCAGCCACGAATACTGTGGAGTCGTTACACGAATTGAATTGAAGATATTGGACGCGTTATAGAACACTGAATTTTTTTCCAACCAGAAGACTTCGTTTATCGATAGTTAGGTAGGCTTCGTGAACATTTTTTTTTTTTTTTTTTTACGAATCAATGTTTATTTTATTTAATTTAAATTTAAAGTTGCATCAACCCGAATGGGTTATTAGCAACCACGTAATTTAACCGTCAGGAAAACGTTGATTCAATACGGAACCAATGAAGTAAATTCCACTCGAGACACGTGTAAAGCAGATGGATGACTGGGATACAGTCCCAGTGCAAGACGAAAGTGACCATTAGACTAGGTAGTACCATATTGGATCAAAGCTTAAATTAGGTGCAGAAGATTTACATGTTTGAAAAAACTAAGCAGGTTTCTACACGATTTGACAGTTCTGGTAAGTTCTTTAGTGTCTTCCTTTATTTGATGTATTTTCCTTTCATTTTCATACACCGGGCACGATGTAGTGATACGATGGATAGAGTTCCTAAAGTTGCAACTGATACACGTTGGAGGATCTTCTTTTTTGATCAGTTATGCGTGAGAAAAATTAGTATGGCCGATTACGAATGAATGTTGTTATATTAGAAGAATGGGATATAAAAATAAGTAGAACGATTAAAATGGAAAGATTGATATGATTTTGAAAAGGAAGGTACGACTTTTCAACACAGTGTTCAGCTTAACACTTTGTTGACCGGGAATTTTACACAGAAACTATGTCATGTCACCGGCTATTATTTTGTGATTGAATATGGAAGTAAAGCGTTCTAAATAAACTGCAATAAATTTTATCATGATTGCTGAAGAGAGTATTTATTTTGGAGAATTTGGAAATCTGATTTTTATTATCAAGGTAATTTCTGATATTATTGTGTAATAATATGTTTTTTTATTGTGTAATATCCTGTTTGAATAGCCGTTTTATCGTTTAGGTTCGAAAAGACGAGTTAACTCGTCACCGGTCAGCAAAGTGTTAAGACTAAGACTTTCTGAAAAATGTGGCTCGCAGGCCCACGGTTGTTCGTTCCCTCCTCGAGCTTTTCCCGCTTTCCTCAATGCTGTACGCGTATTGGCAGCAGCAGGCCTCGAAACGGTTTACAGTCAAACCCGAGGGACGATGGTCAATTCAACAAACGTATAAGCTGCGTGTGATTATTAGCGACAACTGTTAGAAATTTAATAGCAACTTAAATTTAAACTTCATTTACTGTTACGATACCGATGGTTTTCTAAGTTTTATCTGAAAATTGGGAACTGATAGTTACTGTGAGTAGTCTGTATGGTTTCAACGGATCAAGTACGCGGGAACTTTCGTTTCAACGTTCACTCGCTATACCAGGGATGAGCAACATTTTTTTTAACAACGGGCCAGCTAGAAATTTAAAAATGTCGCGCTGGCCGCGTGTAAGAAAGTTATGATGATACACAAACACTGAACGATGAACTCAAATTATCTCTTTATTAACAAGATAAACCTGGTAAATGGATAAACGAATGATCAAAAAATTAAGTCAACACGCCTAGAGTAGAATGAAACTGCGGGACACTAAGAATTTTTAAAAGTCTAAATACAAAAAAAAATCCTCGGTTAAACAAACTTTACTACGATTACAAAAAAATAATAAAAAAAAAAGATACAAGGTATCTAACTACCCCTCCGTAGCATTAATTGGCACCCACGAAGTATTCGCTGCGCACAGAATTAAGGTACTGACGGATAAAAGACAGCATCATCTAAATTCCGACGAGAATTGGAAGCTTATCCGATCACGATTCGACAAACACGAAATATTACGATATAAAAGTTCTACAAATCCAATCCACGAGGTTGTCCCGAACACGGCGCGTACCTCTCGTCGTAAATCCAGTCATGGAATCCAACGGGAACGAGCCCGTCACTCGATCCCAGCGCAAAAGTTACCGCCTGGCGCACAACTGCACGCCAGTTATTACATCCATTCGATCGCGCGTGTCCACGGTGGAAAAGTCGAGGCATGTCGAAAAAAAAAAAAAAAAAAAAAAGCGCGTAATGAAAGCGAACACCCGTCGATCCTTTATTGCTCGTTCCGTTTCCTCGTTAAATCGAATCCGGTCACGAGCAAACAAAAGGGGAGACCGTGGACCAAAAGATGGACGCGTCGATCGGACGGAACGAAACGCGAAAAATTTCGCAAGCCAGCCTCGCGAAACCGGTTTCGAATAATCGGACAGCGGGCCGCGAAAATTGATACGCGTGAACGCGGATCGATTCGCGGCGAACGAGTTACGCCGGTTGTTTCGCGGGACACGCCGCGACGCGAGAATTATATCGAGACTGACAAACGTGAAGGATGACCTGAAAACAGAGCGTGAAACCTGTCCAACTCGCTAAGGACACGGTCGTACACAGGAGGCGATAAACGTCACTCACTGCGAGCCGATGAACGTCACTTTGAAATGGAAACAATGGAAAGACGCGGGGAATAATCGTGCACGGATGTTGTTCGGATCTTGTTAATCCTTCGAGATATTGGTCGTGTCAAACGCTTGGCAAGTTTGTTCAATTTATGTTGCGCGTGCGAGGAATGCATATTCATGGGAGCGCTGGCGAGATATCGGGCCGCTCTTTGGGAGTTTGAAGTTAAGACGCTCAGTTTTGGACGTATATTTTTTTTTCTTTTTATTTAACTCTTTGAGGCACTGTGGGATTAAAAGTGTCCTTTTTGACGCACCGTAATGCATGGTGGGACGTTTTTAGACCCACCTCGACTTACGGAAAAGGATGTGCTTTAATAAATACCATTCATGAACCCATGTGAGGTCATGAGTCTAACTCTATAACAATTCAATTAAATTATTATTTTTTTATGTTTTTACATTACGCGATTCCTTCATTAGTAAAAATATATCAATTTTGTTTCATTTAAAACGCAATAAAATTTCTATGCAACATGGGTCTATTTTATTATGAGAAATCTTGTGCCGCAAAGAGTTAATAGGTTGGCTAGAAGGTTTGTGTGAATTTAACATAACATTTTTGTTTTACAGTATATTATTATTTTATGTAGGATCCATTTCGATTTATCATCTTCCTGCGTTTCTCGTTCAATAGATAAGTCTGAATATTTATATAAATACCGCCAAATGAAACTGTTGCGCGAAGACAACGGAAGAAACTTTCGGGACAACCAAATAGAAGGAAATATTTTTAGTCAACAATGTGTTGTGCATTTGAACTGCTAAGTAACTTTTTGTTTTTTAGATTTGAACTGAATTTAGTTGCATTTCAAAGCTCGGGAAGATATTATCGCTAAAAACCGCACGAACGTATTGGCCAACCTAATATTTGAACAAGATTATTCGCGATAAGAGTTGGGAGTGAAACGTGCAGAATTTGGATGTATAGAGTAAAGCTGCGAATGTGAGACTCTGTTTATGTCTGATTTAAATATCAGGTAATCTGATGCGAACAAGGTACAAATTTTTATACCCCTGCGTTTGTCAGTTATTTTTAAAGGGTTAACCCTTTGAACTCCGGATTTTTGTGACTTTACAATTTTAACCCCTTGCACTCGACTGGCGCCGCTATGGCGACATACATAATTTTCTTCAGAGACTAAACTATGAATTAAATTCTGTATCTTGGTCAATTCAAACGCTTCTTTTGTTTCAAAATAAAGTAAATTACCTAAGTAAATAAAAGATCGTAAATATTTGTTGTTGGGTCCCAAGGATAGCCAATGCTCGAGAGAGTCGCTCAACCAGCCATCTGGTTGACACCTTGGAGTGGCCTTTCCTGCGTAGTCCTTGGGACCTTTAATTTATGGCACAAGTGAAAATTCTTCATACTCCTGACTTGGGGTTGGGGGTGTGCCCCAATTGGCACAACTCAGAGAGGTGGCAATGCTCCACCAATGGAGCTGAAGACCCCGGAAAACATAGTGAACTCCACCCACACAGGGTCAGATATAAGAAGCTAACAAAATTGTCAAAGAGAGACTATTACTATTTTTTCATTACACCAACAACATTTACTGTACTATTACCTTGCGGTATCGTAAATCTTTCTTGTACCGAACTCAAATAAATCATTTTGTTAAGTTAGATCAGTGAGTCGATTGAATTCTTCCGCGTCTTAAACAAAAATAGACTCCATTGTTATTAAATTAACATTGGAGGTGCAGCGCCAGTAATTTCGCGAGATTACGGTTGCACACGTACAGGAGTTTCATCAACAACCCTTTGTACGCTCGAAACATTTGTAATTTTCTGTTTCTCTTTCCAAAAGAGCACTAAGTTTTCACGGTAGTCCTTTGAAACTTAAAAAAGTTCCCGAGTGTAAAGCATTAAAATTGTAAACTAACAAAACTGCAAAATCATCCTGACGAACCGTGTAACATTACCAATTTCTGCCCCTGTTTCCCTCCTGATCCGGATTTCCGTTTCTCGCGTCGCGTTACCACGGCTGATTTGCCTTGCCCTTAAAGAAAACGTCGCGAAAATTTTTCACGCGGAGAAAGAGAGAAAGACAGGCTCGTGTCGCGAAAAGCCGACAACTTCATAGGTTTCCACGCGGCTTCTCGAATTTAATCCCCTTTACCACTTTTTGCCCTAAGCATGCTTTCAGAGTCTTTGACGTCCCCCAGAAGCGACTGAGGGACCCCGCCAACTTGTCCAACTTTCGAGCGTATAAACCGTGTTAATTTAATCCAGAACGCACGAAAACCCGGCCAGGATTAACTTGCTTGCCTGACATGTGACGCACGACTCTGCGAAGGCATTCAACGAACACCGTCACCCATTAATTCNCCGAACTCAAATAAATCATTTTGTTAAGTTAGATCAGTGAGTCGATTGAATTCTTCCGCGTCTTAAACAAAAATAGACTCCATTGTTATTAAATTAACATTGGAGGTGCAGCGCCAGTAATTTCGCGAGATTACGGTTGCACACGTACAGGAGTTTCATCAACAACCCTTTGTACGCTCGAAACATTTGTAATTTTCTGTTTCTCTTTCCAAAAGAGCACTAAGTTTTCACGGTAGTCCTTTGAAACTTAAAAAAGTTCCCGAGTGTAAAGCATTAAAATTGTAAACTAACAAAACTGCAAAATCATCCTGACGAACCGTGTAACATTACCAATTTCTGCCCCTGTTTCCCTCCTGATCCGGATTTCCGTTTCTCGCGTCGCGTTACCACAGCTGATTTGCCTTGCCCTTAAAGAAAACGTCGCGAAAATTTTTCACGCGGAGAAAGAGAGAAAGACAGGCTCGTGTCGCGAAAAGCCGACAACTTCATAGGTTTCCACGCGGCTTCTCGAATTTAATCCCCTTTACCACTTTTTGCCCTAAGCATGCTTTCAGAGTCTTTGACGTCCCCCAGAAGCGACTGAGGGACCCCGCCAACTGGTCCAACTTTCGAGCGTATAAACCGTGTTAATTTAATCCAGAACGCACGAAAACCCGGCCAGGATTAACTTGCTTGCCTGACATGTGACGCACGACTCTGCGAAGGCATTCAACGAACACCGTCACCCATTAATTCACCGTTAGACTTATTAAACATGCGCGACGATGCTTCCCATCGATTGCCGGCCTGGCTGCGATTTCCGCGATCCCGCGGTAATACCGTGCCATTCTTGATTATTGATCGCGAACACCTCCTGGTGAATGGAAATTGAAGTCTTTGAAATGGTCGTAGCCTCGTGCTCGACACGGATTTCGGCTTATAACATTCGTGTTGGACATTGTGCTTGGAAACGAACGCTCGGGCTACGAAATACGAGGTTGTTCCGTTGTACGCGGTCATCTCATAAATAATTCCGGACTTTCTGGTTTTCCAAAAACGCGGAACAAAGAAATTTATTTACAATTGTAATTTGTAAACACGCAAACCTGTAAATTTCCTTCCATCTTCCACAATTGCTTTTTTGCATACCAGTTTACCCCTGTTTCGACAAACTTTTACTATTTTCGAACGAACGTTATCAAAGCATCGTTTACGTATCTTGGAAAACTTTTGTACATGGAAATTTGAAATTTTATATATTGATCGAAGCAACACGATCTTTCCGCGACTGTTGTTCAAAATTTTTACATCGCGCGTCGATATTTGAAATAACAAGCAATAGAATTTAAAAGCCCTGTCGATGAACGCTTTTTATTCAAACCTCACCCTTTCCTAACAAAATAAATGCAAAACCTTTACCACCAGCCTGAACGAAACTATTTATTTTTCCTAGTAACCCAAACTTTACACTTGTTATCTGCAATTCAATCCTCGTCTATACCAAACAAAACGGAAAGAGAAAAAAAAAGAAAAAAAAAATTAATAAATACACCGAAATAAAATAAGCAATAGCAATATCCACTGCGATGTAACATCGAGCAAGATCAATAAAGAACAAAGAAAAAAAAGAAAAAAAAAGAAAAAAAAGAAAAAAAATAAGAACGTTTTCCAACGAGTGATATGATCGAACGTGTGTATGCAAATAGTTTCTACGAAACATAGGAAGGAAATCGCTTCGGTCAGGCTGTGGGGAGATAGAGGGGAGCAAACAGACAACTGGCAGAAAGCGAAGCTGAAAAGAAGGCCAGCAAGATATCGAGCAAAAAGCGGGAAGAAACTCTTTGTTACAACAATTCCTGTTCCGTTTCACGATGGAATTCATGGTTGGAAAAGCTCGCATCAAGTAAACACGCCCAAGGCCCCCGCTGCGGCGGAGAATATTTAAACGTGTAAGTTGTGATACGTGGTATAATTCCAAGTATTCCCAAAACGCGTCTTTGATGCCGGCGTATTGTTATCCGCTTGCATTACGCTTCCACGGTGAAACATCACTTGAGGGAATTGGCACGGACGAACTGTAAAGAGAATAGAGTTTCGCCGCGCTTTGCAGGCAACACGCTTGTACGCTTTGCAACGAGAGTATCTGACATCAATGCTGGTTCGCAGCGAGACGGCACTGCCACGTAACGAATTTGTCGATTCTTTGAGCGATTCGAGCAAAAGCGTTCTCGGGACTAGGTCACGGTAAAAAAAAAAAATTCCTGCTTATCGGACCTGTGTTTTCTCACCCTTTGTTTCTCCTCTCTTTTGTCTTTCATTGTGCGTGCGTGTCTATTATAATTCTTTCACACGATTATCCACTAAACTCTTCACTGTTCCAGAGAATATTTCAGATATCGTTTTACTTTGTTTCGAAAGGGACGTGTTGCGGTGAGCAAAATTTTGTTGCACGCGGAGATTTCATTGTAAGGCATAATTTTGAAATTTTTAGCTCGATTTTGTTGGAAGCGGAGATTCTGTTGTAAGGCATTATTTTGAAATTTTTTGCTCAATTTTATTGCAAGTGGAGATTCTGTTGTAAGGCACAATTTTGAAATTCTGAGCAAAATTTTGTTGCAAGCGGAGATTTCGTTGTAAAGCACAATTTTGAAATTCTGAGCAAAATTTTGTTGCAAGCGGAGATTCTGCTGTAAGGCACAATTTTGAAATTTGGAGTTCAATTTTGTTTCAAGTGGAGATTCTGTTGTAAGACACAATTTTGAAATTCTGAGCAAAATCTTGTTGCAAGCAGAGATTCTGTTGTAAGGCACAATTTTGAAATTTTGAGTTCAATTTTGTTTCAAGTGGAGATTCTGTTGTAAGGCATAATTTTGAAATTCTGAGCTCAATTTTGTTGCCACCTTCGAGACTTCAAAGTCATAGATATTATCTTTTTACCATTTTTTTTTTTTAATTTAAAAGTGCAAAATTGCACACTCTACAAGTGATACGAAAAAATATACAGAATATCCAAATTATAGTGCCTTGTATACCAGCTGCATAAAATAATTGACTTCCACTACATTCTCGAAACCATGTGTCGGATACGAGAATAATAAGAGGGCGAAAACGAGACTATACCACAAAGAGAAAGTCACGTAAATAACCTAAGCACTTCGGCTAAGCTTCGAGCTCCGATGACTGTTTTACAACAGGATCTAATGACAAAAGACGGACGCTCAGCCCTCGGCTACGCTGGCCGAAATTTGGAAAACTACCCGAGAACACTCCCTGTTTTAACGTCGACCTAAACAGTCTATTACTAAGTATTTTCCCAGCTAAGAATTGTATACGTACTCTAACGAGATCATTGCCAGTTCGCATTTAGCGGATCAGAGATCTATTTCTCGCAAGTGAATTTG
>SMSQ01021027.1:0-15305 GCA_019453375.1 Ctenoplectra terminalis
ATTCCGTAATAATTTTATACCGAAACACTGAATCTGCTGGGATTCATTCTAATTAGTAAAACAGGGCACGAAGATACGAATCGTCTCTGTCGAAAGGCGCAAAATTCGTCGCAGAAAGCGGTTCAGTTTATCCTCGCTGTACTGTGCATTGTTAACGGGAGCCGCGCATTGCTAAACCCGGCGCGGTTTCTAAACACCGGATGTTCCATGGAACGCTCAAGAAAGCTCGCTTACGAAATCAACTCGGTTGCTGCGGTTGGATCGGAAAAAATTACAATTGTAAAAGCCGGTCGACGGGAATCCGTCTTCCGAGAAGCTCTTCGATTGCGTAACTCCTTTTCACCTTAAGTCGGGTTCATGGTTAACAAATGTTGGATACGAAAATAATAAGGGAACGAAAACGAAAGTAAACGACAAAGGGAAAGTCGGATAAATAACCTAGGACCTAGTTATTGGGACGAGCTTAAGCTTCGAGCTGCGATTACTGTTTTACAACAGGGCCAAGTGACAAAAGACGGACGAGATTCAACCCTTTGAACGAGCGTCCATTAACCCTTTGCACTCGTAAACATTTTTAAGTTTCAAAGGGCTATTCTAAGAACTTAAAGCGTTTTTTGTTAAAGAAAAAGAGAGAATTATAAATGTTCACGATTTCTTATTTATTCGGTTAATTTACTTTTATTTTGAAATAAAAGAAGAGTTTGAATCGATGAAAATATAAAATTTAATTAAAAATATAATCTCCCAAGAAAATTATGCGTGCCGCCATAGCGGCGCCAGCGGAGTGCAAAGTGTTAAAGTAGATTTATGTGTACCCCGAGAAATAAAAATAATAAATATTCTAAAAAATACATAACGTAAGGAACAGAGATCTTTGTCTATTATTTTTACAGAAAATCATGGAAAATCATGAAAAATCGTGATAAATCATGAAAAATCCACCAAATTGCATCGCTGTAAATTTATAGAATTTCAACGTGAAATTACGAGCTGGTCACTTTGGTAGCTTCAATGTTAACACATTGACGACGGGACCTTGTTTCTGTAAAACTTACCAGGGAATAAAGTTACGATCGAACAAATTCTTGGTTATATACTTTCGAGAATAAATTGTATTCTAAACATCGCTCTTAATTTAAAATTTGAACCGATCGAATAATTTTTTAAAAGCAACCTTTCATATATCGTCGTTTCCTATTCTCACCTTTTCAAGATCTGAAATACAAAACACGAGAAATCTCGTCACCCGTCCTCAATGTGTTAACACTACCGACGAATAAAGCATACTTATTTATACCGAAAAAATCGTAATGTATAAAATAATAATAATATATAAAAAAATACGCAATGCAAGGGAAACAAAGCTTTGTCTACATTTTTAACAGAGAATCACGAAAAATTGCCTGCGACATGCCATAGTAAATTTATAAAATTTCCGTAAAAAATTAGGAATGGGTCATTTCGACCACCTTGGTAGTTCCAGTGTTAAATTCAACGACGCGGCTGAAAATTCCTAATTTTTCTCTTCAATGGAAACGTACCATTCTTTAGTACACTATACCTTATCTTATCGCACGGAAAGATAGCCGCTGTATAATTCGCGTATTCGTCGACACTCTTCCGCAAAGGGTTAAAAAAAACTACCCGAGGACTCTCACTGTTTAACCGTTTGCGGACGAGTGCCGGCAAACAGCCGCGCGAGACTGTTCACCGTTGCGGACGCGAATTACACGGCGGCACGCGTGCGTCTATCTTTCTAAGCGATAAGACAGGCAACGGTAAATTATGACTGAAAACAGATTATCAGATGGAACATCGAGCGAACGTAATCGAGCTGTATACTTTAATCGCTTCGCGCGTCTGTTTCTTCCAATTAGAGTTCCTCGGAGCTCGTTCGAATTCGTTCCTGCTGGTTCGTCGAGCTGTGGAACCCGGCTTCGAACTGAATTGCCTAAACAGAATGCAGAAGACGCGAAAAAGGAAGACAGAGAAAAACTATTTCGCTTTTCATTATTCCGAAGCGTCGGATGATCGCAGGATAAGAAAAGTGAAAACGCTTCCTTGCTCTCTCGCGGGTAATTGAAGTGATTCGACGTGGAAGTGGCTGCAACCGGATGGTATGCGTATTGTTGACGATCATCAAAGCCATTCCTGGAATAACCAAGTCCTCACTTTCACCCGTCATCGTTTCTTGCCACGGTTCTCCGGGGATAATTAACGACCAGCAGAAAAGCTCCGATACCGGGTTAAGTTTCTTCTTCCATCCATTCTCCGTGGATGGGTCTTGCGCTCTCAACGAGCTAATTATTCGCCGGCGATTGTTAATTAAATAAATTCCATTCCCCCGTGACGTGGCTGCTACGCGAGACAGTTCCACCCATTTCCTTTATAGGAGGATCGATTTAATCGTTTGGAAGTCGTCGGGGGACGATCCAGAAAGGATTCTAGTTTTATTGTGTTTTTTTACCGACAACGTTACTTTTCTTGGGTTATAGATTTATTTTTATTTTTATTTTTATTTATTTTTTTATTTTATTTTTCTTTGGGTGATAGAGTAAAATATGTGAATTTTTGTAGGTGATTTGGAAAATAGAAGGAGTAGGTAGATTGTTTAATATTTGTATTATCGATGATTAAGGTATATTTATTTGTAGCAGAGAAATCTAGTTTTATTGTATTTTTTACTGACAACGTTACTTTTCTTGGGTTATAGATTTCTTTTTTTTTCTTTTTATTTTTCTTTTTCTTTTTCTTTGGCCGATAGAGTAAAATATGTGAATTTTTGTAGGTGATTTGGGAAATAGAAGGGGTAGGTAGATCGTTTAATATTGGTACTATCGATGAGTAAGGTATATTTATTTGTAGCAGAGAAATTAAAAAGGAAGGTGTAAAATACATAATGCAATTTAGTTATATTTTTGACTGAAGATCGAAGAAAATTTGCAATAATGTACCACAATAAATTTATAAAACTTCTATGAGAAATTAGGAATTGTTCCTACTTAGAGTTTTGACCATTTCGGTAGTTTCAGTGTTAATTTTATGTATAAATACATTTTTTTTCTTATTTAATTTCCAAATGTATCCAAGTTTGTTCCTTTAGCATAAGATCACATTATTTTCGAGTCGAATTGACCACGTACACAAGTACCTATCCAGAAAATTTATCATAAATAAATATTTATAAAAAGTTCAACATTGTTTTTTTTCTATTTAAAAAAATTCCAATTATATTCTTGGGAAAAAAGGAACGTTTTCAAACTCATTAACTAAATATTTTAACTAAACTGATTCTCTAACGTTAATCACCGATATCGTTAGAACTGTACAACGATAAATTCGAAAACGTTACTCCCTGTCGACGAACGTTCGTTCGCAACGATGTTATGCCGCCGTGGATCTCTTCGGCTAACATTCAACAGATTTACATAATGCAAGGTCTGTTTGCTAAACATCGAGAGAGTACGAAATCTCCGGGCAGCACGTTCGCTCGAGGAAGCAGTATTATCGATACGTGCATAACTCGTCCGCGAATTTAGCAAACTAATCGAGAGATTCGCCCAATAATTGATTGCACGAGCAAATCTCTACTTTAGACGGTCACGTTATGGTATCGTGCTTGTCTTTCGCGATTACGATGTCGCATCGATGTGTCAGTTGCTTAAGTGGGCATAATTGACCGGTGTTTTGCGCTTACGAAGAAGACGGACGAGGATTTTCTGCGTCGATTTTTATGAGATATAATTTATAAATTGCGAATCGAAAAATATATTAATTATATTGGTATCATATAACGAAGATTATACTTTGCGACTCTGCTAATATTTCGAGCTCGTTAATCAGTTTATTATTAAACGTGACTGTAGCACTCAACGTCGAGTGCTTGGTAAACATTAGAGGTGATTATTTTAAGTGACTGCGGATTTTTGTGCATTTATGGAAGATACGAAGACACAAAAATATACGTAATGCACATAATAAGCAAAAATATATAAATAAACGCAAAATATACTACTCGTTATAATATTTAGTGTATTATAATAGTCAGTACTTAATTATATTTATAAAAATATGAATTTGTAAGAAAATCCACAGCCTGGTAATTATAGTCACTCATGGTTGAGCGTATTGAATAATTTTTTTAGATTTCATTATTGTATCTGTTTATAATTTATATTACATATAATTTGAAGTAACTTGAATGAATATCCAATAATCATCATAATTTGATAATTAAACAAAAAACAAAAAACAAAACAAAAAATAGAAATAGCAGATGTTGCTTTAATGTAAGTCGATGACGATACACATAATGCATATAATAAGCAAAAATATATAAATAAACCTGAAATATACTACTCATTATAATATTTAGTGTATTATAATAATCAATTCTTAATTATATTCATAAAAATATGAATTTGTAAAAAAATCCATAACTTGGTAATTATAGTTATGGTTGAGCGTATTGAATAATTTTTTTGCATTTCATTATTGTATCTGTTTATAATTTATTCTACATATAATTTGAAGTAACTTGAATGCATATCCAATAATCAATATAATTTAATAACTAAACAAAAAACAAAAAAAAACAAAAAAAATAATAGAAATCGCAGATGTTGCTTTAATGTAAGTCGATGACAATACGAACAGCTTTATTAATTTTTTTTTTTATAATATTTACATATTACAGTTCAACGAAGTTACCGTCACAAACTCAATCTATGAATAAGTTTTTAAAAAAGGTGTCATGGATAACCGGTGATCTGTACTAGGTTTCTAGGGAAAATAAAGCTCCTTTTTGGTGAATACACGGCAAAGCACTTTGCTGGCTTAAGAAACGCATCGCGTTAAAGCGTTTGCGATCAATTTACTTTCGATGCTATTCTTAGCATCTCGCGCGCCGCTAATCTTAAGGGTAATAATAACGTGCTTAAACGGTCGTCGATGAACTCTCAGGGGCCTTCTGTCTTTTAAAAACAATTCGAGACGTCAATTTCTCCTTCTCTGCTCGAAATCGAACCAACAATTCCTTTCGCTTCATTTTAAAAGCTGAGAATCATTTTCCGTTATAAAAATGGTAATTTATTAAAACCTTAAAACTTGGTAAATCATTGAATCTTTAAAAAAAAGTATCATTTTTTTTAAATTTACATATTTAAGTTAACCGGAGTCTGACATGGATTATTTTTTACTTAAACGTTAAAATCTCAGATTTATTTTTTTTTTAAGGATTCAAATTTTTTTTACAGCATCTACAAAATTTTATTTGTAACTGTAAACAATCGTCTCTTTACATGTTTCATGTGTCTCCACAAGTCCCACCTTACCAGTTAAAGGTTGGGTTCAATTTCTCCAACTACTCTATTAATTTAAGAATAACAATTGCAACCGGATAATAGAAAAGTTTCATTTGCTCAAATATATAACTGAATTAAAATAGCACATTTCCAATCTCCCTAAAAAAAGAAAAAAACGAAAAAAAAACAATAAATGAAATTAACCGTAACACTATACCAATTCAGTTCCATACACACGCACACAACGAACCATCGCCAATACCGGTCGGACGGAAACCCAAACACGGGAAGACAGTTCCGATTGACAAAGCGGCCTTCTGCCGTAGATTCGATTCTCGATAGTCCGATTCGACGCAACGGTGGCACACCGCGGACCCCATAAATATAGACGTCGCTTCCATATTTAATGGCTCGAATTTACGGAAAGCCCGTGTGCCAGAAACACGATGGAAATAGAGGCATTGTTTCGATCGAGCGCACGCCCCCAAAAATACCGTGAAAAATTTACGGTCAACGTGGGGGGAAAAAAACAAGAAAAAACAAGAAAAAAAAGACAAAAAAAAAGAAAAAAGAAAAAGAAAAAAAATGTTAGCAAGGGAGAAAAAATACGAGAAACAACGAACAGAAAAAGAGATGAAAAAAAAAAAGGGACGAACGTCTATTTAGAGACGAACCTATGGACTTTGAAGCGAAACACGGTCCACAGTCGCAGAGTATAAACGTTTATCGTCGACCATTTAGCGGAGTCTGCGAAACGAGACGAAAGTTTTTTCGAGGTCGAAACGGGGAGGAGAGTACGATCGACGAATGATTACAACGACCTTTTCTTCCACGCTAATGCAGTTCATGGAAACGCCAACGCGAATTCATAGCTGCTTATAGCCTCGCTATCGTCGACGATTCGCTTTTTGCAGCGGAGGTCACCGACCGGCTCACGATCGATAAGGAAATTTAGCGAACGTGTCTGTTACCGCGGTGAAACGTAAGCTTCGTCTTTTTCGGTGCGTTCGTTGCACTTATGTGTTCGACACGGGTGTATCGTACAGGGTGGCTTGGAATTTTTTTAATTATTTTTAACGCTACAATACTATCGATCGAATCTATTTGTACCTAAGAAATCATAGTGATAAAGAAAATTAATTTTTTAAAATACAGATACATCGGTCTGTAACTTTTAAGTCACACGGTCCCATAGAGGGTTAACCGTTTGATTGCTAAGCAATTCTTGCAAGAACGCACGAAAACTGCGGGACATATTTTGACTTGATGTTGGCAAATAAAACACTCTCATTTAGACAAATATCAATCAATTTTAATAATTCTTTTCGTATTATAAAGAAACAATATTAATCGTGATTGTGAGTAAGAAAAAATAAACATTAAATTGCTTTTTTCTGTGAAAATTAAAATTTATAAAAAGATAACTTAAAGTTTATTGATCTTCTCCTATGATCAGCGCGTAAGGGATCATTTTGATTAGGGGATGATCACTGACTCTTACAATAAAAAAAAAAAACGCGGTTTTCGAGACAAATGAACGCAGCGCTTTTGCGCCGCGTAGCAGTCAAACGGTTAAGAAATGCTGCGTTAAAAACTTACAGAATTTTTACGAGGGTAGTGTACAGATGTGATAGAATTTACGTTGTGCGTTTGGAAGAAAATTATATAGATGGTGCTTTTTAAGGTTAAGTATTATTAATGGGAATGAGATGCTTGATAAAAATAATTGTAAAATAGTATTAATCGGGCTGAAGGAATTAAATTAAGGTTAAGCTCGGTTATCGTGTATTATATTTCGCGAATGAAGATAGGAATGTTGTGTAAGTGATATTAATTTGAAAATAGACTTACGATGCACAAGAAATTCTCTATTAGCTCGGGGAATTTTACACAGAAACTATGTCGTGTCACCGGCTATTATTTTGTAATCGAATATGGAAGTAAAACGTTCTAAATAAACTCCAATAAATTTGATCACGATTGCTGAAGAAAGCATTTATTTTGGAGAATTTGGAAACCTGATTTTTATTATCAACGTAACTTGTGATATTAGGTTTTTTTATTCTCTAATATCTTGTTTGAATAGCCGTTTTATCGTTCAGGTTCGAAAAGACGAGTTAACTCGTCACCGGTCAGCAACGTGTTAAGTTGAAATCACATTTTTTAGTAAAATCGAACAAAGAAGAAAAAAATAACACTGTTTAAAATAATATATAATATAATAAGCAATATACAGAATGTTAAACGTATCTCTCAATTTTTTCACAGAACAAATATGGTATGATAATATTTATTGGGGGCATAATTGGAAAGTCAAACAGAATATTCATATGTATGTATATTTTTCTACTTTTTCAACCTGAATTTATACCCGAAATAATTCTGCGGGTCGTGTTCTCAGACAGTGTCGGATCGTTCAAAGACACCCAGTATGTGTGAGCACACGTAATCAGATCTATATGACACGTCGATGCAACATACCGGAAGAGAAGCAACGGCGTTCCTAACGGAAAAACGATTATCTTCACGGTCGGATTAATGCCAACCCTATTTGGAAGAGCTGCGATCCTGGTTGGTGTTATCGAAGCTGCAAGCGAAGGAAATTTCACGGATTCGCGATTTCTCGGTCATATTTTTCGCGAATAGGATCATGAATACGACAGAACACACCTCCGGTCATTTTTCTTGATTTATATAATTACCATTATGGAATTCATAAAAAAATTCCAAGCTTTTGTCAAAGTGGAATATCACCGGGACATTTAAATCAGTGAAAATTATTATTTTCCATGAAATTAAGTCGATTTACGTATAAAAAATTCTATCTTATAAATTATAGGATCTATAAAAAAAATTCAAAGCTCGTGCCAACGTGGAATATTATCAGAATATTTAAATTAGTGAAAATTATTGTCTCCTGTAAAATTAAATTAATATCTTCGTGTTACCAACAATACGTAAAATTGTTTAAAATTATACAAAGAAACCTGAATCTTAATTACGGTCTTCCAGATATTTCTATCCAATCGTGCTTTCGTTTAATTAAAAAAATGTTAATTCTAAGAAAAATGAATTCTTGATTATTATAAAAAAAAACTATCCAAAAATTATAGATATAAATAGTAGTATTTTAAACCAAACTTTAAACCAAATTTTAAACCAAATCTAAAAAAGTAAATTAAAAATCAACAAGCCATCAGTCATCTTAAACACTTCCATTAATTTACACCTTTGTCACTGAAATACATCTATTACTACGGTTCGCTGATAAACCACGGGTAATATGCAGGTCAGCTAATATTTTCCCCATTAGGGGGTACATATTGCCATGAAACGCTTCATGGTATCATTAACCGGTACATCATTAAAACGTATGACGTACGTATCTTGGATCACCGATTATCCACAGTGAACTTTCCGTCCCGTCCGACTAGAATTTCCATTATTAAACAACGCGTTATCGTTAAACAGTTGATGATATTATTAACCGGTGTATTATTAAGAGGTGTAATGAACATATCGTATCATGCGTCATCAATGATCCGCGATAAACTCGTTCGGGTCAATTCGAGCATAATGTTATTGATCTAGATATAATCAGTCGTTTGATTAATTCGTTTTGTCGAGGATTATCGATGATCCATCCGATATAATGATCGTTCATTTTCTTTAATATCGTTGTACAGAAAGGATCATTTTTATCGATCCTTTGTTTCATGTTTCAAAGTGATTGTCTCTCGTATTATCGATTGTTGAATGCCAAGAAAAAAGTAAGAAAAAAAATTTTTGAATATTACGAGAAAATTGGAAATAGTTTTCAAAGAATTGTATTAAATTGCAAGGTAGTTACATTTTTTAATAATTGTGCCAGTAAGTCTTGTACGCGATCATGATTTTTTTTTTTAATTACGTGAAGTTAGAAGGTAGTGACAATTTTTGTAATTATTGTAATTAATCTCAGACACGATACTAATTTATTGTTATAAATTAATTCAGAGAGTTATACGAGAATTAAAGGAATATTCTAAAGGATCGTGCAAAATTACACAGCCGCAATTTGTGTTAATAAATTATATCAATTAAACGTAAAATATAATTATGAAATACGAGATTATCAAATAATGGGATGAACAGTAATTTCCCCTTTCATAAACCTAAAATTAAATTTCTGCAAAAGAATTATTCATCACCGACCTCATGTTCTATTTCACTGTCTAAATTCGTACGAACTGTGACTAGCTCGGCTGGTAACCAACGGTTAACCTTATCTTTCGCCGTTGCTGTGTATCTCCAAAAACTACATTCTTAGAATTCAGTTAACTTTGGTCGTTGTTCGCGTAAGAAATTCATCAAGTTGCTTTAACCTTCGAACTCTGTTGCAACCCGAGTAATCGCGAGAAACTGTTGTCGAGATACGCTTTATCGATTCAATACAATTCATTGTTGCCCAAACTTCGGTGGTAACAGTCTCCGTAACGAGTATATTGCAATTTAAACCACAGATTTCAAAACAGGCGAAGAAAATTAATTTAAAGCGAAGAGAAAAAAAATATATTGCTTTAAGTCATGATACGAAACCTCGTAACGTTATAGAAAGTGTAATAAATTGTCATTGCAATAAATTTAACGTGTTAAATAAAAATCATGTTAAACTTAATATTAAATTTTCATTACAATATATTTAATGTGTTAAATAAAAATCATGTTAAACTTAATATTAAATTTTCATTACAATATATTTAAATTATTTTGCGGAACAAATTTTATTTTTATTTTATTACACCAGTTTATATGCTTATATGCTTCGATTATATATAACAATTTACTTAAAACATCTGCCTTTAACATATCAATATTCTATCAACAAATATCAAAGTGTCAACGTCCAAAAAAAAGACTTTCTTCGCGTAAACAGGTCCCCAACGAATCTCTGAAGATGCATGGCGTAAATTACGCGCTTTACCTGCCCGAGTGAAGAAGCTGAACGTGCCTAGGAAAATTTCTACCGAACGTTAAAGAGACAGTGGGAGAGGGAAAGAAGTTGGCCCGACGACACTTTACGTCATCGCGAGGAAACTTGAAAAGTTAATCATCCTCGAATTACTTTCGGTGCTTGGCTAAGTTCGTTAAACTTTTTTTTCCCTACCGTCGCTGCCGCTTCTCTTCCATTCCCGTCTAACTGGATCGCGTCTCGGCTTACGCTTTTATCTCTCGAATTAAACGGTGCCTAATCTCCAGGAAAGAAGTGTAACGCGATCGAAAATTATTGTGCGAATCGTCTTAACTCTGGAACGATATTCCATGTTCGCACAAAAATATTTTTCTTTATTTTTTCTCGTTCGTTGTAGGTTATAAGATAATTTAGAAGATAATGAAATAACGTAGCTAAAACTGTTACGTATTAACTTAAAAATATGTATTTAACGTTGAACAATTATATTACATATTATTTCTAGGTTACGAAAATTTTAATATACAGGATAATTTATTATTCTATAATTACTAGTATCAGTTTACTATTATAATATTTGTTACCTATTTTAATACTAGAAAAATTAATCTAATGATTTATTTAAAACAACATAATAACAAATATATATTTTAAACCACAAATCCTTTGATCTTTCTTCCAAATCGCTCTGCATGTATTAATTTCACTTCACTTTTCACCGTAACAGATAAAACACTCGGCCAATCGATATTTCTATTTAACCAGTTAAGCGTGTTTGACGACTATATCCGTGACGGAGAAGCGGCAGAATTTTGTGTCACGACGGCTATATCCGTCGCGCGTGAAACTTTGTTACAATTTGATATTTAAATTGTAACTTTGGCGAAAGCTAAATTACATTCCTAAATTTTAATATTTTTAAAATGTTTAGAGGTCAAGAAGAAATAAAACAAACAAATAAAAATGATAAATAATTTGAATTCGATTCGTAACTTCCTAAGAGCTAACTATACCCGAAATCGCTTCATTATCGCGACACACACTGGTGCGCGCTTTGCGAAGAGATCGCCACAGTTAACTGCTCAAGAATTTACCTCATAACCGCGCCACATTTCTCTCATCGAACACCCAAAACTTACTTCCGGGTGTCAATTCCACGACTCCATTTCCCATCGATCAACAAACTCCCCACAGCCGCCAGTCTTCCTCCCGCCGTCCCGAACGATTATCGAGCCCTCGATTTTTGCGTTTCAGTGAAACCAGACAAAAATTCCCTTTTCCAGCTCTCTGATTCTGACTCTGGAACTTTTCGTGATCCGGACCCCTTTTCTTTTCGACCGATCTCACGGGAATCTCTCGCAGCCGAGGCCAGCCGTACACGCTACGATATCAAAAGAGCGTAAGGGAGAAAAGAGAGAGAAAGGGGGAGAAGAACGGACTGTGCCTGCGGGAACAGTCGGATTCGCGACTTCCGTTCCAGCCAGAACCAGTCGGAGGGTTCTCGAATTGATTTCCTCTTTTCGCCGTGGGTGTTTTACGTCTGATTCGGTGCGGCCATAAATTCCAGGCTAACTTAACCGTTCGCTCGGAAAGCTTTCTTCGTTAATGCCTCGGGCCTGCCTTCGGCCTCCTCGCCTCTTTTCCCACTTCTTTTCCCCCTTACTCTCTGTCTCTTTCTTTAGTTTCTTGGATCTGGCGTCGTGGGTAGCTGTTACTTCCTCTGGCTCCTTTTTTCTAGGACCTTCGAATACTCTCGGGAGAGCGAAAGATAGATAGATAGAGAGGGAATGGTAGAGCGGAGAGACAGAAGAGTACGGTAGAGCAAAGCAAAGCAGAGGAGAGAGAGAAGCTCCGTTCCAGCGGGCTTATTATCCTCCTCAATATTCAACGAAGAATACGCTGCGAGAAAAAGCTGCTAGCTGCTAGTTATGCGCATAATTTACAGGGCCATAATGCCTGGGATGTTCGATTTGGACGAAGAAGTCCCTAGGATCCGAGGGTTTAACGTTGGTACTGCGTTAGGAACTGTATTACGTGTTGGGTGTATCATTTATGAAGCAAGGTTAATCTTTTTCCTCTGGAGAAAATATACAGGGCGAGGGAAAGTGTATAGGGCGATGCAGAATTGAAGATTAACACGTTGACTGCCGTGGGGGCCACCGGTGACCGGCGGCGTGGTCAATACTAAACGTACATAATTATAGTAAATATGGATACTGATCAATTTTTCAATAATATCATTGTTACTATAATGGTTTGAAGAAATTAATGGAATATAGAACGTACAAAATAATTTGATTAGCACACGAAGAATCTACATATTCTCAGTTCATTTTGCGATGGGTCAGATTGAAGCAGTCGGTCGGACGTGGCGCCTCGGACAAACCATGGAAAATCCGTCCCCGGCAGTCAACGTTTTAATGAAGTAGGCGATGATGGGAAATAATTGAGAGAACCGTTAAAAAGATAATGAAAAATGGTTTAAAGAGAATTTGGATCCCTGAAAAGGAATAATTGAAACTTTGTTTCGTTCTTTTATTCTCTTTTTTCTACTTCGGTTGTTTAATGGTTACAGTATTTCACGCATCTTGATTTTTAAACATCTGTTTCGTTATTTCTTTAATCGTTGTGCGTATCAGAGTTAGCTTGTTTAGTATTTGAACATTAATTAAAAATAATGTATTAAAATATTATCAATCTACGTTTGCCAGTCCTTGATTCTCTAAGTTAAATTTAGAAATGAAATTAAAGTTCGTCGCGATTCGTGTTTGTTTGATTTGGATGACGATCTGTGCCACGAATGTGACTTCATATCATATAGTAATAAGTTAAGAGATTTATGGGAGGACGTTTCTAATTTTCTAAGTATATCCGCTGCTCTCAAGCGATCTTTGTTTCTGTTTGTACGATTTACTTTTCTTTAATTCAGTTTTCATTCCTGTATTTAATTTCTCAATCCTTTCCAATCAATTTTCACTTCATCCATATTTTCATATCTTCGTTATGACGAATTCATTTCAAAATACACTGTGAAAAATTAGTAAAAAATAATAAAATTGCACAGAGATGTAGTAGAATTTATTTCCAAAACGTCTTCAACTATAACACATGTATGAACATTTTAGAATAATTTTGATCATTTCAAAAACTTCTAAAAGTTTTTCATTTAGAACCCACATGTGATCTTCACTTTTATATGTTTATTCGTTACGCAAGTTCTCATTTATCGCAGAGAAAACTATTTCACAAAAGTAATTTAACGAACTTGTAACAGACTAATAATTTAAAACATTATCTCTACATCTATGGATAAAAACAAGTCTATTCGAGTGATCTTTTAAAATTGTAAAAAATCAGAGTCTTGTCACAAGTTCGGAATGAAGTAACGTGACTGTTCTTTCGTCATTTTGACGAGAATTCGCGGGAAAAGAGGACCGTTTCGAAACACCTTTAACCTTGGAATCGCTCCAATTACATGCTCGATAAATAGAGAACGACGAGCCACTGATAAAATGCCAAGTATCGCGCGATTCCACCAACGAATCGAGAATTTGCGAACGAGAGGAGATGAATACAATGTTCTGGGACGAGTATAGAATTTTTCCTCCTCGACGAATTTGTGTGCAGCATCGATCAAAAGGTATTTCGAGCAGGAAGAGCTCGAAGTAAAATTCATTCGATGGAAAATCGCTGTACTGTTCAATATATTTTTCCTTTTCTTGCAAATTTATGAAAAAAAAAAGCGAAAATCTATTCCAATGAGAAAATGTGCGCTGCTATAAATTTTATAATGAATATTTTAATATATAGAATTTTTTTTTTGACATAGAATTATGTAGAATATAATCTTTTCTGTTTTACTACGAATTATCTTTCATTTTGTATTTTTATTCATTTCGATTAAATATTTTACTCTCAAGATTGTTATTTTTTTTTTAACAAGATTTATAAAAATATAGCTTTTTAATATTTCAATTTTTTAACCTCAAAAATTCTATTCGTAAAATTCCCTAATTCCTTTTTGTAAGGTTAAAGAGATAATAAAAAAAAGTTATAAAAATTTAGCTTCTTCATACCTTTGTTTCTTTTCTTTGTTGAATATCTTATGTACAAGATTCTTATTTCATAAAGAGGTTCCTCTTAAAAAATATTTTCCTAAAGCCGTAAAGAATAAGTCGTACAATTGCTCCGTTGAGTTCGGACATTACAGAGTACTCTTAACGTAGGTTAGCATCAAACAACTTTATCACGGTTTACGAGGCAGTAAAAGTTTGGAAGGGAAAAAAAAAAAAAAAAGAAAAAGATTGGAAAGAATTTAGGGAGAAAGTTTTTTCATTTTGGAGTCGTAATCTTCCCTTCAATCCTGACCGCGGAATCAAGCGTTAGATTAAACCTCGAATTTAAATTCTAATTTATCTCGCAGTTTATCTTGTTAAAACCCTATCGTCCTACCGTATTGCTTCTTTTTATTTTCTCGATGATCGAAAAACGAAGAATAAAAAAATTGTTCACGGGTAAAAAATTCATTTTCAAACGCTAACCTATGTTGTAACGTATCCATGAATTATTCATATACTTTTTTGAAACGGTTCAAAATTGCATAATTTGTTTAATAAAGAAACTATTTATACTTTAACCAAGTTGTATAACTGGTTTTAACATTTTTATGCAATAGGCTGTAATAGAATTCAGAGTGCCTATGGTAAACAAGTTTTTGCATATTTATTATTATTTTGTTCATTTTCTTCTCCCCGATATGCAATAACAATGTTTAATCTTCAATTTTTTAGTTGAAAACGATTAGTCTTAAATAATACCGTTGAATACACTTTACATGTTTAATAGAGTAACAATAGAAACCAAATATTTGAACTGGCCAAAGCTACCTCGTCAAATGCAAATTATACTAGGTCTATTAAAGTTCATGAATTTTAATGATAAGAGGAATGTTGATATTGGGTAAAATTTATGTTTGAAAATTACGTTCGATTGTATAAGCGTTTATTATTAATTCAGTTACAATAACAGAGCTTGTTTGTTTGTATTAAATT